>JAZHYW010021415.1:0-77258 GCA_037355805.1 Ixodes ricinus
TGCGAAAAAATAGGTTAAGGTATACCCTCACCGAACCTTGTGCACATTCGTGTGCTGCAATCAGTTTTAATTTTAGCTTATCTTTCCTTAACAACGCACGGGAGCCCAAAATAAGAGCGGAGGAGATTGTCGCTTTGTGCCATTGTCCTGACTCTACGCCCGATTGTTTATATGGGGCGAATGCAAGGAGTGTCCCAGCATTGATCAACTCTCCTCACAAGCATTACAATTAGTTTCAGATGAGAAAATTAGTTTTCACAGTTGCTAGAACGGCATTCTTTAAATAACCTCGAGGCTACTTGTTGCTTATTGCTTTGATTTTGTTGTGACTGTTGGCTGTTGGTTATTGTTTTGATTTTGTTGTGACTGCTGGCTGTTAGCCAATCTTTCAACGCACTGCCCCTGAAATATTTTGGCAGCTATATATCTCGAACTGAAGTTGTGATGGTCGCTTGTGTATACAACATCGTTCAATGTCTTGTTCGCTTTCTAGCGTAAACGGTAAAAGGTACACGGTAAAGTGTAATGATGCTCACTGTTTCATTTCATTGTTGTGCAATCTTTTGGTTGTGGGTTTCATGGTTTCTGCACTTTACTATGTTCGTTGCACTGGCCTTGTTCCATATTGTACGTTTCAGTCATTGTTTAGAAGCCCGTCCTACAACGCCTTCCTTGAGAAGGCAGTAGTATCTGTAAATAAATAAATAAGACTGCGGACACGGACACCGTTTTGAAGAGGAGCAAAAATGAAGCCACAAGATTTTCCACTCGCAATTTCAATCGTGTAAGGCAACGGTTCGGATCAAGAAGAGCAGGGTCATCACGATACAACTTTCAAATGTTTACAAATCCACAGCTTAGCGTGTGATCGTGGCTTCGGAAATCGAGCAAAGAACGCGCCAAAGGCACGAACGTTGAAAATGGCACGGCCTGAAGCCCTTTTTCTACTTTAACAAAAGGAACGCTGGAGAAGAGGCGACCTCCTATCCTAGCGTTCGCTCTGCTAGTGGTGGAGAGCGGTGGGAGGAGCTTCCACCTTACTCTTAACATGTCGCCGACTGAAGACACATTGCATTTTGATGCTGCAGAAGACTCGACGGTTATTCTGCCGCGTGAAATACAAGCCCACCACTGGCACGAGCATCAAATCTCTGTGTTCACATGTGTTGCTTCGATCTCGCAAGGTCTCGGATGTTTCTGTGTCGTGTATGAAGACCCGCGCCACGTCCCTCCTGCACACGCGGTACTCGCTTTGAGGAGCATCGAGGACTGGCTGCAGGAGTACATTCCAGTCTGCGTCACTAACGTATATATCTGACCGAGCGCCTGCCCATTTTAAGAAAGATTTCAGCTCTACGAGTTCAATTGAGCCGATCTTCCGAAGGTGAAGTATAATTGTTTATGCCTCGGGGTACCGCAAAAATGCCTTTGATAACATCAGCGTTGCCTGTGATAGCATCAGCTTCTTCGGCCTAAGCTTGGGCCAGAGTGGCGCGAGCTAGAGCCAACTTGGCTCACGCCTGGCAGAAGCTTGCGCCAAACTGGCCCAAGGATGAGCCGGGGAAGTGTCCTGCTAGGAAGGCGGCGGTGAACAACCTCCGTTCACCTGTGGACGCGGTCTTGGGGACATCAATTGACCTTGTGAACAAGGTGGGAATGTGTGTGAAGAATTGAATCGCCACAGGTGAGAGAGGCGGAGGCTCTTTGAATTGAGAAGAAGATGACGTGAGTGTTTTTCTTAAAACCAAGAAAGACGAATGGGAATCCGCACCAGCTTAAAAAAAGCACTCCGCCTCTCTCACCTGTGGCGATTTGAAAACTGGAAAGTGTGTCTTCAGCGAGCCGCATAATCGTTATTTTAGAGCCTATATAGTATCTCGGAAGGTAAAAAGCGCAAATATGCAATCTTGTACACTAACTAGGCAAACGACAGACCTTTTCGTAAAAGCCTCTGCGTGAACATACGGTATAGAGTTGTGCATAGTTATCGACGTTTATATATTCATATTTTATTAACATGGATATATTACTCGTTAAATAAAGTTTTTCATGATGTGACACCATGGTAGTTTTTTTTCTTCACCTTGTCTGCTCAACTATTAAGCTTATACACAAAATAAAATATGCTCTACATAGTTCAAACAGTTCAAGTTTGTGAATAAAATAGTCTGCAAGTTCGTAAGTGAAAAACATCATTGTCACACCACTACAAATACAAAGATAGGTATTGAACTGCTTCCTGAATGATTTCGTGGTGATTGTTTTTAAAATGCTATTTTTTCATGTCACATTGTGATCCAGCGATTGTCAAGATAAGAACACTGGACTGCCAGAGCTTGTAATATATTGTCTGGCTCGCCTCCCTCTCATACTAAGAGTGGCATTACTGTTAACTCCAATTGTTTATTGTAGCCCTCCGTAAAGTCCCCCAATATTCCAGAAGTTGCTATGAGCAAATATAACAGCACATAAATCATGGCAAGGTAGCTTCCAAAATATCCGTTATTACTAAGGCCGCCAGTATCACTGCGGTGACGCCACTATAGTTCAACCAAGGCTTGAATGACAGGCAAAAATTGACCGATTTAACCTGCTTGTCCTCGAAATACAACAAACATATTACACCCAAAAATTATTTCCCGCATTGAAAACCTTATAAACTATACAAAAATTTTTTTAATATATTAAAATAATAATTTTATATACTTTATAATTTTAGAAATTTAATAGGTTTGATGCTTGATATAAGTTTGTTCGGAAGCAATGCCAAAACAATTGTTACCCCACCAGATCACCTACGATAACATCTACGCATTGATGCTTGTTTGACGTCATTATCTTTAACGGTTCACTTACTGGAGCAAATCAAATTGGAGGCGAAATGGCTTCAGGTAGCAAGTTCCCTATTTTATATAAAAAAATGAACTATAAAAAACTAGAAATCACTGCTTTATTGCTAAAAATGGTCGGTAACATTTCCTCCAGCGGAAAGATATATTAGCTGCTTGAATGAAGCCAATAACCTTAAAACGACGTCCCAATTTGAGAAAAAATAAAATTAAGTTCTTGACAAATTTTATTTTCTGGCACTTCTAAATTTTTTTTTGTATGAAACTGTTTCTTTTTTAATATTTAACAACAGTTTTACTTCTCGAAAAGATAAAACAACTACCTACAATTTAAATAAATCTGAAGACCGCCCCCTCCCCCTTTCCCCCGACGAGTTTGATTGAATTCGAATGAAACCACCCACATAAATCCTCATTAACATGCTCGGTTACTCGCAACATTTTTTTAACGTCTCGTCATAATGATTCGCCGAGAAAGAACAAGTCTTCGAATTGTTCTCACTTGGAGATAGTCCGCACGGCGTATATTTTGCAACTTTTAAACCTGTACGTACACTGCGCGGGCAACAGACTGAAAAATACTGTTATCAGTACATACACTATCGAGAACTCATGTGGCCACCGTAGAAAATCGGTGAATAGACCCCTTGCTGAAAACCCAGCAACAGTGTGTCTCGGCATAGTAACCATGACAACAGCGAGGCGGCCAGCAACTGCGTGACACGGTGAAGGAAAGCAGGTCGCAACCTCGCTGTGCGATGTGTTGTTTAAGGACAGTTTACGCGCTCCAGAGTATCAGTGAAGATGCCAACACAGTGCTGTGTCCCGGTCTACACGCAATATGGATACACTGACATATTAGGACGGAAGGGGAGTACTTATATATGCCTATCGGACCGTCCGCTGCCGCGACCGTTTGGCTAACCTCACGAATTCGCATTGCATTTGCTTAATGAGGATAATATGTTGGTTCTGCATTATACTGCTTTGCGTTTTCTTCACCATTCCTGGCGGCCGAACGGTATGGCGTGCTGACGCGGATGAACGAGGCGTCGGCTTTACCCGACGGATCCGTTGCCTTTCTGCCGGCCTCACGATTTCGCGCGCAGTTGCTTCATACTAGCTGTGAAAGGCCCCGGACCAGACCATCTCTATCTAATCCGACCGGCACCGGTGAACGCCTTGAGGATCGTCGCCACGTGGCTCCGGTCAGCTGTGCCCGGAAACGAAGCCAGAGGAAACAAAGGGGATGCCGTGGCTTTCTACGGAGGACCACCGTGTTGACGTCGCCCCACCTAGGCGCGGAGCTGAGCCGGACCCTTCATTCTGGCTGCGATTACGCTGGCCCGAAACGGGGTCAGCCGACACAGGAACCGGGGGATTACCGGGCGAGGATTCCGGGTGACGGCGCGCCAGCTGCGGGACCTCCGTGAGGGTGTGCTCGGTTCGGATTATCCTCGAACGCCACTTGCGGATAATCCGGCCAAACCCTTTCTCGTGCCACAACGCCGCTTAATGGAGGGATCAGCACTATCTCGGCCAACGTCGTCTCCCGGGCTGACAGTGGGCCCTTTGTTGTCTCCTCCTCGGCGCGGCTTTCGAGGGAGAGAGTACCTTGGTGCCTGAAGGTGAAGCACGGCCGCCGCTGCAGGGTGTGCGTGTATGTGTGCGCGTGCTCGGAGGATGAGTGGGGGCGGGGCCTGAACATGACGTTTGTTGGCAGCTCGGCCACCATTGGCTGCCAGCCGCGAGAGTACCGAACAGCGACCCGATAAAAGGAGCAAACAGGAGGTCGCATGTGTGCTCTCGGACGATACAGTGACTTTGTATATATGTATTAAACAGAGTTGGTCGCGAGAGACCCTCCCGTCTCGTGATGTTCCTGCCGGGAGTCGGCCTGCGGTTCCTGGTCCTGGCCTGGCCCTGCGTGAGGCTGCCTGGAGAACGCCTCGGTCCCAACAATACACTACGTTGTTGTTTCACCGCACATTTATTTGGTGTTGCTCGGTAGACAGATACCATTGGCGAGGCTAAACGAGCAGTCGAATTCCTGTATCAGTGGTGCGAACATTTTCTACACTTTAACAATAAACACACGAAAAAAAAAAAAACTTTACGCTTGTGGGTGCGTTTTTTTTTTTAATCTCATTTTATGTTATTGAGGCATCCACTAACATCATGTTACTTTATGCTTCCATGCAGAATTGGGACAGCAACGCGTCAGGTTCCACTTCAGGGCATCTTATTATGCGCTGAGTGCAAGTTGAGTGGGGACCTGCAGACACATCATGATTTGTCATGATTTGTCATGATTTTTCATCATCTCACCATCTTTTTTTCAGGTTTTATACCTTGCAAGCTAGAGCAAGGTTATTTTCCCAGCCGGCGGCGGGAAACAGCCGCGTTACTTCGTTTGCCATGCCACTTTTTCACGCAGAGCCAGCGGGCCGAAGAAAAAACATTCCTTCATCATGGTGAGCGCGCACACTGTTGCCCGAGGCGCACAGAGTTGTCACACTTTTGAAAGGGGTCTATTCTATTCCGTGCTCCGCCCGCAGCCGACGCGTATCAATCCGACGGAGATAACGAAGCAGCGAAAAAACGCATCGTCATCACGGCGCTGTGCTGTCTTGGCGGGTTTCCCGGTTTGCTATCACCGGCTGAACCAATCATAAAAAAGCGCTAGTATCGCGACCCATTCGGGATATGGTCCATTCGTCACATGCGCACTCGTCACAGGACGATTGGTCACAGGACGATTCGTCACACAGGAACATTCGTCATAGGTTGACTCGTCACGCGGCCAACCGGTCCTACAATAGTTCGTCCCCCCAAAAATGTATTGTTCAGTTTTTGTTCGGGCGGCCAAAGTGGCTCACCTCAAATCTTAGTATGTCTTTGGCTTCTGAAAGGCGAAGAATTTGTAACAAACGTTTTAGCTTCTGGTTCGGTCCCGAACATTGAATGTTGGCTCGACCTGTCAAAGTGGGTCACCTCTTATCTCAGCATGCCAGTCGCTTCTCAAGGTCGAAGAATTTGTAACAGACGTTTTAACTTCTGGGTCCGTCCCGAACGGTGAATAGGGAGGCCATATAAAAGCGACTATTTTTGAACTCAGACTACATTCAACAGGATGGAGGTGATCGCAACAGAGAGAGGTGGAGCCATGCAGCTGCACTAGGAAGTACTCGTACACATGCAGCAGAAAGAATACCGATACTTATTGGTTTTCTCGAAGAGGTAGTATCGCAATAGTGGTGCAAAACTATCGATAGTACTATCGATAGTATCGATACGCAGAAATTTGACTATCGATAGTAAAAAAACTATCGATAGTACTATCGCTAGTCGACTATCTGAAAACTATAAAAAAACTATCGATAGTACTATCGATAGTCGACTATCGAATAACTATCGATAGTACTATCGACAGTCGACTATCGAAAAACTATGAAAAGTACTATCGATAGTCGACTATCGGAAAATTATCGTTAATCGACTATCGGAAAACTATCGATAGTACTGTCGACGGTTTACTATCGATAGTTTTGCGACACTAGTAGTTTGCGTCGCTGCCTCTTCTTTTTCCTCGCTTTATTTTTTTCAAACGAGACACCGAACTGGCCCAAGCACTAAACACGCCAACTTTGGTTCAGCTTTCAGTGATGACGAAGACGGGATTCTGGGCGAAGAGAGGAGGAAGGGAGGCGAGTGGCGGTGCAGCAACTGTGTTCGCTTTAGTGGTGCAAATCTTTCGATAGTACTATCGGTAGTGTCGATAGTCGCCAGAAATCTGACTATCGATAGTCGACAATCGAAAAACTATCGATAGTACATCGATAGTCGACTATCGAAAAACTATCGAAAAACTATCGATAGTCGGCTATCGATAGTTCTCCGACACTATCGATAGTTTTGGAAAAAAACTATCGATAGTATCGGTAGTCAATTTATCGATAGTTTTGCATCACTAGTATGCAAGCCAAAGTAAAAACTGATCTGGCTGCCAGACGGATTATTGCTCGTTCAAGCCACCAACTTAGATTACCCTGCTGAAGTCGTAATATAATGAAAGGAAAAGCGGATGAGTATTGTAAGATTAGTTTTTCTAACCATTGGTTTATGTCACAGTGGGAAGTCGTGGAACTCCTCATCAGGGAATGTGGGCAGTTGTTGAAATTTACAATTTACTACCGTCCCCTGCCCGATCGATGTGACCAGTTGCCCGCATGACGAGTCATCCTGTGACGAATGTTCCTATGTGACGAATCGTCCTGTGACCAATCGTCCTGTGACGAGTGCCATGTGACGAATCTTCCTCATACCGACCCATTCACCATGCTTGGTTGGTTTAGTTTCAGTTGTCACAAATAGTTACCAAACATCATGCTCGTCTCCGAATAATTTTCTAAAAAAAATTACACTGTCTTGGTTAACAATGTACCACATGTTCGCCGAGAAAGCAAATCTCAAATGTGGTCGAAGCTGCTATAGACCAGGGGCCCTAATCTGGACACTTGGCGGAAAAGTCGGCGAGAAATTCGGCGGCTATGATTGGCCGACGCCAAGGTCAAGTGTGGCGTTGGCCAATCGCGGCCGCCAGATTTCTCGCCGTCGCCTTCGCCAAGCGTCCAGCTTAGGGCCCCAGATCAGCTCTCTGACGTCATGCCGCTGCGGTGGGCTGCCGTCGGCACTGCGCAGGCGCAGATGATTTGCCTCGGGCGAATCTGGTTTATGCGCGCACCGCGCAGAGCCCAAACCCGGGGTGTGTGCGGACGCGGGATCATTTATAAACGGGCTGCCGTTCGATAGACGTCTTTCGCGTATCGCTTATCCGAACGGGCCACCAGTCGCCACGCAGTCCGAGCCGCAATTAGTGGTTCTCACTCGCTCCGAAGGCTTTGAGGTTCGATTGCAGTTGTTCTGGGAACATTTCATCCGCTCGTGCGTACCACTTGGGGCCTTCCCTTATCTGCGATCGGACTACTCTTTCCAAATGGCATCACTGCCAATGGCATGCCATGGCGGCCAGTTTCTACAACGCCTTCGTAACGTCCGTCCCACACTTTGAAGATTGTCGTTTTCGGCAGCCGATAGGTGAGAGTTAGAATTGTGAACAACGCACTTCACATGACATCGGGATATTCAGTGGCGGCCATAGCTGAATCCTCGGCTGCTGAACACGAGCCGACTGCGAGCTTCGAAATGCTTGTACGGGCTGCCAAGACGGGCATGCAGTCTTGATGGTACAGAACGCACGTTACGAAAGCACTGTTGAAGCTCGCGCCACTGAATGGGCGGTTTTCACGGGACGCCATTTTGTTGGACGTTGCTCGCAGTGGATTCTCAGAACAATGCTTGACGACAACTTTTTCGGGTATTTCAGAAACAGTGGGACCGCGCGTGCACAGCGTTGATCGGTGCTCAATAAAGCCCCTTCTTGTTTTAAAAGTAGCGCAAGGTGCGTCGACGCACGAGGCGCGTGCAACTTGCAGTCCTTGGGAAGATCATGGCGGCACAGCGCAGCATTGAGCTAGACTTCAGACGCCATGTTCTTCCCAGAAGTGGCGGGCGGCACGTGTCTCGAGCATTCCCACAACAATGAATGGCGACACTTTTCCCAGGACAGAGGGGCTTTAGTGCTCAAGTGCTGCGAGCACACGGGTACGCATAGCTTTGACTTCGCTGCCTGCGAGAAATGCATGGAAGACGCACGGTCAACATCCATTCCACAAAATCAGAATCGTTGCGCTTGAATTACGATAAATGAGAGCTAATTCTGAACATCCGCTCGGAACAACGTCCAACAATATGGCGTCCCGTGAATACCCCCTATACCCCGATCCCATCGGGGTATTCAGTGACTCATTCGAAGCGCGGCGAACAGCGCTTTGAAATATGTACCCGGTGACAGAATACCCTTAACCTAGTGATTACCTACCTAGATTCAAAAAGCAAGCTATTCAGGGTAATGACCTTGGAAACTATACAGTTTTCCAAAAAACGCTCCTAGGCCGCCGCCATGTTGCTGATGCTGATGCGGCTGGTGCGACTCGCGCGCCCTCTATCAGCTAGAAATTTTCTGCCACTCTCTTGGAGCTGTGAAGACCCGCTCAGCGCGGTTCTCTACCTGTGTTTTTGCGGTTTTGCATTCGACGTTTTCTCGCCCCTCTTGAAAGTTTCCACTTAATTTTTTTATGCGTGCTGCGTACCCTTTCTGTGTTATCTTCCATTGTGCGAAATAAGGCTGGTAAGTGCCTGCCATTCAAGCTTTTCTGCTTAACATTCACGGGAAACGAAGAAGGTGAAGAGCGTCGAACGACCCTCGACGCGATTTTGCGAACATTGTTCTCCCCCTCCCAGAGATAATCCGCGTAGAATCCTCAGTCATCTCCAAAAATAGTTGTCCGGGTTGGGGTGGGAAACGGGTCAGTCGCGTTCGATCCTTTGACTTGGTGCTGTTGTGAAAAAAGGAAGCTCTCCACGAAACGTGCCCCAAAACGAAGTCATCTTGGATTCCGTCCGATCGTCAAGATGTGACTGTTGTCGACTGTGACTGTGTTATTTGAGATCTTTCTCAAATAAATTCTTTTCGGATAACGCTGCATCGTGTGGTACGTACAATATATTGTTCGAATGTTAACACTTTCTAAATTGTATGTCTGTGTCCTGTTCATCGCTAAACACGTTATTTGTGAGCGTGACAAATGCATGCCTTTCGGCTCTCTTCTGTTGTAATTTATTTTTGACAGCTAAGCGCTTTGTCGTTTGTCAATCGGCGAATCGCGCGGAGCCGTCAAAACTTATCGTAAAAAAACACAAAAACTAGAACTATACATTCAAGTCGCATTCGTTCTGTCGCGCGCGTACCCAACAAAAATAGTAAATAGATTTTTTTTTCTTCTTTCAAATGTGGTACAATGCTTTCTCAATGACCTCGGGAAAATGCATGCACCATGAAACACAAAATACAGCGGGAAAAGATGAGAATTTATCCGCCAGCAGTGTTTAAAACTGCGCCTACGCAGGCTGCGCCTATCGAAATCACAGCTCCACTCGGTTAGGGTTAGCAGGGACGCCGGTGAGAGCCTAGCCTCAAACCCAGTGACTGGGCTCGAAAACGGTTTGCTGCCCCTGGGGTCGAGTCTTTTTGGAAAGGTGTATACACCGTTCCAAGTAGGTCGATGCAGAAAGGGAAAAACACTCTCGAACCAGAGCGCTGCGCCAACGCTCCGCTTACCCTTTCCCTCGAAAGCTCGTCTGCTTCACGGAGTGGACTGTTAGAAAGCACGTGCGCAGTGTACGGAGGCAAGTTGTTTCGACAATGTTAGGCGCCGCTTTGATATTATAGCGTGTTTTCGCGCGTGACATGGCCTATGCAAGAAAAGAATCGTCCGGGCAGCACTGTGCTGTAATTAGTTGTACAAATAACCAAAAAAACGTAAAATAAACGCCGATTCAGTGTGCGAGACCCACGCTGTCAAACAGGATGAATCTGGGTGCGGCATGTTTATGCTGCACCGGTTCCCCGCTGCTCCGGACCTACGACGCCGGTGGCTGGCGAATTTAAACTGGAAAGATTTCTTGCCATCGAAGAGCAGTCGTGTGTGCTCTGACCATTTCTTGGACTGCCGGCGAATTGCGGAGAACCCCGTGCCGTTCCTTCGCCTGGGCTACGACCGAAAGGTAAGCGGAGGGCGGCTTAGACATTGAAAAAAGAAAACAGTTGCGTGACTCCTGGTCCACTGATTTAATAACTCTATTTTTCTTCAGGTGGTAAATGGTGTAGGAAAGTTTGGAAATGGAAGGAAGACGGGAAGGGGGGGGGGGGCTTTTTGTTCTGACGCCACTGTGCACAGCAAGACTGGGCACAGAGCTCAGACTTTGGCTTAGCTTTGTGGTAGACTTTCCAACACGAATATATATATATATATATATATATATATATATATATATATATATATATATATATATATATATATCACAGCCTCGTGTAGTACACGCCGCTACACAGTTTGCGCATAAATAATTCTCACGCGAGGCGATTACAGAGAGGCACATCAATGTGCCAATATTGTGACAGTGGATTCCAAATCAGAAACAAAAAACGGATCCGTCGCACTTGCTATCTGTACTCGGTATTTATATATCGATTCATATTTAAATTTGAGGTTTCTACTATTTCAATTAAAGCAGACGTGGCAGCGCAGGTCTGAGCCGCTAACCGCGCAGTTAGTTCAAATGTTCCCGGCGCCCCCAAGCTGCGACAACTCGAGTTCAGCGCAAATTCACATGCCGTAATTCGTGCCATCCTGGCTTCGTTCAATCCTCAATTTCACTAGCGATCCTCAATTTCACTAGCGATCCCCAATTTCGCTAGCGATCGAAACGCCGAGTTCGGTTTGGGAGCGACGACTGCCCCAGAACCGCGCTAAAAATTACCCACAAAAAGATGCCAGGAAAGCAGGATGCACTTTTCCCCATGCCTGACATACCGATTAGGATAGTGCTTTCCTCCATGGACGAAGACGATGAGCCGAGGGCGCCGAATACGGCAGCCGTGCCGGCAGAAGCAGCTGCGATCGGTGTGACTCGGTGAGCAGGGTAACAGTCCAGTAACGGCGGTCGGTCATTCGGGCGGGTTCAGATTCTCCCAAATGCCCGGATGAGGGTAGGCGGCGCTACACTCGTTAAAATGGCGCCGGCCAGGAAGCCCAACTTGGAACGGTGTATACTGCCCTAAGTTCTCGAAGTGACAAAGGCAGCTGCAAATAAAGCTGGGCAAAACGATTGAAGCCTGGTAGGCTTGAAATCGACGAAGAACCTGCTAGGCTTGAAACGCTTCTTCGAGCTTGTGGTATTCAGTTGTGGCCATAGTTGAGTCCGCTGGTGCTCAGCGCGAGCTTACGACGAGTCTTCACAACGCTTCTGCAACGTGGATTGCACATCAGTGCATCTAGGTTGCAGATATGCATGTACATTTTGAAAAGTCACGGAAGTGACGTATTAACCTTTGATTGTTTGAGGTGTACGTGTAAACCTAGCCATACAGCAAGGTAACAGTTCTTTTTCCGAAAGTAATGGGGGGGGGGGGGGGGCTCGTTATGTGACTGCGCTGTGAACACCGCGCACAATAGTGACATCTAGTAAATACCAGCCGTTCCTTCAAGAACTAGGGCAACTCATTTCTTGGATAGGTTCAACATAGCATATCAAGGAACGGTTGTCGTTTCAGCTCATGCGAAAGCAATCGGCGCAAATCACTGAAACGAGAATGACTCTGGCAAAAAGGGGTTCAAGACCGTGACCGAATACATGGTTCTGCGGATGTTTTTATGATGTCCTAGCATTATATGGGTGTTTTGCGAGCGTTTAAATGATATATGCGCTGTCTGCGGAGTTTTATGCGCAAACGCGAGGGAGAAAGCGCTGGTAAAAGAGTTTTCAGTTTCTGAGAGACAGTAAAAACCTTTCTTACTCATAATGGCAGGTTGAATCTGTGATGATGTCAATACTGTACCAAAAGAAGAGAAAGGGACAGAGAAGAACGATGGCGCGCGGAGGGAAATAGTGGCCTTATTACAGTCTTTGCAAGTCGTTAGCAGCAGGTGGAGCGAGGGCTCGCGCTGCTGAACCCACGGGTCCTGTGTTTAAGCCCCACCCCTGCCCGTTTTGATCTGAATGAGTAAGGTACCGGTGCGCGGTCGTGTATCACTACTGCGTGATCCACGTTAAAGACCATAGGCTAGTGATTGTACCGCACTGGCTAAATTGCTCAGCTACAGCTGAGAGGCATGTCGCGCCCTTAGGCAGAGCGCACTAAGTTCCGTCTGCGGAAACACACACACACCAAGTCCTCAACTTAGCATGCGATCTCCTCAGCCAAGCACGCGCATCTTTGTCGCTTCGGTAAGCGAGAAAATCACGCTCCATGCATACGCAGTAACAATAAAAATATATCTAGCCAGCAGCCCTTTTTTTAAAGTTTTATGGACCAGTGTCTGCTGTGTTTTCTGGGCGCCGCCACGTTTGTATATGCTGGCGCCATGACAAAGTAGGAAGGCGGCGCTTTTTGCAAGACTCCGTTGTTCGGAAACCTTCGCATATATCCTAGTGCAAGAACGTCAGAAATGCATAGTCACGAAGATCCAAGAACAACACCGATGCAAAGGGTGCTGTAAAAAAGCGAAAATCTTGCTTTATGCGCAGCCCCTTCACAAGAGCCTGCGTTCGAGATTAATATTTCACATTTTTATCGCTGCTGGCTCGGATTTCGGACGCCAATCTATAGACGCTTTCAGGTAGCTCTGCATAGGTGCCGCCATAACCGACCTTCAGCTTTTTTGTTTACTCTTATTCCCTTCGCTTCACTTCATCATTACCACAGCAGGACGGGTTGATACCGCTTTAGGTGCTACTGCGCCTTTCTCTCCATCATTGGCGTCTGTGGAGGCTTGTAAACGCCTGCTTCAATGGCTCGGCGCATCGGTAAAACAAGAGAAGGTCGGCTATAATGGCTCAATCTGGCGCGTGTTTAAAGGGTCTGTAGAAGATTCTTGTGTAAGCAAACCTTACTGTTTGAATGTGCCTTTACACTAACACAGACACGTCAAACGGCAATGGGCTTTAGAGTGGCTTAAAGGCCCTTGATATGTTTTTGTTGCATGTAGCGTCAAATGCGCCAAAGCATGAGGGACAGTGCGTTGTGCGGCACCTGTAATCAATTGGCAGAACGGCACTAAAATTAGCAGCTCTTGACATGACATCCATGATTCTTATCACGCAGAACTTTCCTCCGGCCCTTCCGCGCTCGTTTGCCCACCAAAAGGAGCGTATAGCACTGCTTCTCAAGAGCTCTGCATGACGGTGCTGATACAGAATCCACCTTTTTAGGAAATCACCAGTTCGAGCTTTTGGAGCAGAGAACGTGCGTGCACACCACGAGCGCTCTCACGTGATCTCGCTTGGAAGCACGCCATGGTCGCTAGTGAATCCATGGAAAGCAAACATGTGTTTTCACACCTGAAACTCTGGAACCATGATCTCTAAAGAGGTGAATTATCATAATTTCAAACGTTAAAAATGTGCACGCGTATTTTCGTTAACAATGCGAAGGCTGAGGCGCGCGAGCGCGTTGAGACGCGGATTCAGCTGCCGCTCAGCTCGTGCACTGGCTCTTGGACAGCTTCCTTTCACTCATCTTTTGCTATATTCAGTTTCACTTAAAAGCCCCTGTTCACACATGTAACGGAGCGCTACAAGCCTAGCGCTGACCTTGCGCTAAGCGCGTGCTGACGGGAGCGTTCACCAGCTTTGTATCGCACCGTCGAAACTGCTGCCCGTGGCAGACGATAAGTGGCTGACGACACGTGAGCAGCGCTACATAAGCGGGTCGCTGCATGTGAGAACCGGCCTTACGTGTGAGCGTAGCAGAAGCTACAAGAATGACCTCTGAGCTTTCAGCGTCCCTGCCAAGCACGCGCGCTCGTGCAGTGTAAGCACTTTTCAAGGCCACATGCTCGCGCTCGCAGCATCGGCTGCGTATCTACTCGTTGCCCAAATTTCAGCCGAAACCGGCGCTTGTGTGCCGCGCAAATCAATAAAACAGTCGTGGTAATAATTGCACCGGGATCGACTGGGGCGACGCCCCGAGAGTTGCGGGAGAAGCCAGGAGAAGCGGAGCTCGCGTGACCGATGCGGGGCCAAGACGCGCGACGTCACAAACGGCGCGTCGCGCCGTTTGTGACGTCGCGCGTCTTGGCCCCGCCAAACGGGCTGACGCGCGCCGTTTGCGACGTCGCGCGTCAGCGATTGGTCGCTGACGCGCCGCTTTGACGGCCAGAACGGCCAGATCGCTGCCGCTTTCCCCTCGGCATCTCCCCGGCGTCCGTCCTTCGGCATGCGGGCCGCTCGTTGCCGGCTGTGCGGTCTCCGTCGGGTGATAGCAGAGGCCGCCACGCACGTACTCCCGTTCCGTTGGTGTTCGGTTACCGAACGGAAGCTCGAACTCGCTCGCGAGAGCGGCATTGCCGTCCATGTTGACAAATTCGGCGAAACGACCGCGCCACCGCGCTGCTATAACCCACCGCTGTAACCAGAGTCTCGACGCCCTAAATGCTACCGGTACCGACAATTCACGTGTGACATCACTCCTACGTCACCTCCGTTTTCGGAGGCCCAAAAACGAGAAACGCAGATAGTTGAGTTTCGGTTTCTTCAGTTCTTTCGTAGGTATAGAAATATGCGTCACAAATGTCTATAAAAATTTAGGCAGTATGCCAGGTTCCCAAGAAGCCTAAAAACACAATTTAAAAAAATTAAATTAAATCGCCTTCATTGTCCCTTTTAAGCTGAAACGAAGTATAAGACGTGGCTTCCAGCAAGCCGGCCTTGATTATCAGTAAACAATTTGAGAGATTGTTGAACAACATGCCGCTGCGGCAGAATGGTCGAAGCCGTGAAAGCCCTGCCTGAAAACAGTCCTGGCGAGATGGAGTCAGAGAACACTTGAGATAACCGCGAAAAAGGACAGAACGAAAGCGATGGGTAAAATTAAACAACCAAATAAATCACTAAAGAAATATGTTGCTTGAACTCCCAAGCGAATGACGAGAACCAAAAACCCTAACCCTTCTTATTCCTCTTATATAGTAAAGCAATCTGCGAGCAAATAAGGAGCATAATGTTTCGTCTGCTCACAATCAAAACGGAACCAGTATGTTTGGCTCAGAATGTTTATTAAAACTTATTGTCGACTCGCCAGTTTGTTTTTGTTTACCAAGGTTGATTGGACGCAAGGTTCATCAGGTTCATCTAAAAACAAATCAGGCGTGCATCTATTCTACATTTTCCCCGGTTTTCAAAAGAGAAACACTCGGATTTCAAGCTACCGCTTTTTTGGAAAAGTAATGAGTGTTGTGGTGAGTAGGGCAAACGGGCGCCTGTTTATCAAGGCAGCTAGTACAAGCAAGCTCGCTTATTCCCGGAAGCTTACCTTCCACCACTGCGCGGCGAAAACAACTTCCAGCCATTTTCTTCTTCTTTCTGTCAGCATCTCCCGATGAATGGAATGGAAGGAGGAGAGCTTTGGGTCCCAAGAATCTTTGAGGCGATGCCATTAGCAGCGAATGACGGAGCAGCACTCGATCGAGGCGCGTGTTTCGCATGTTTTCTCAACCACTCAGCAATGTTTGTCGCTTATTGTGAAGAAATGCGAAGCGTGAACTTTATCAAGGGGCTTTATAGTGACCCAAGAACGAGCTCCCGCACGGCGGGAATAGCTGCGAGACATTTTCTTTAACAGCAATTTTGACAGCAATTGCTCCCAGTTTATGCAACGACTGGAGGGGCAAAACGCGTGGCTGCACTGTAGCTGCGTGGTGGCAATTTTGGGGCTCATAGTAGAAGGCTCTAATTCTGTCTTGCGAGAAAAATAAACCGATTTTTTAAAGCGCTCTGACGCAGTGAGATTTTAGAAAAGGAAGAATACGGTTGATTACTCGTGGGAGGCATATCTTCTCGAGACACGTGAAGCGCAATCTTCAGTACCTTTGCTAGAATCGCTGTCTGCAGCCATGGGTAAGAAATATTTCGCCTTTGTTTTCCGAATACTAGAAACAGTGTGCCGGCGTTATCCATATTGAGTGCGAGTTCCAAGGAGCTGCACCATTGTCCAAGAACCTCTTTTAAACTCGAAACTAATGGAACGCTATTGAACAGGGTTAAGAGTGCCAACGGTACAGTGCAGTGAACTCCGAGGAGTTTTCACGACTGAAAAAGGATTGGTCGGCTGAAAGAAACGTGACCCGTTTCAGCATCCGTAGCAGTGGTCCCGTGAAGAAAGCTCATGCTTCAGGTGGAGCGTCAGGTTGGCGGTGCAGCGATTTTTATGTTCTACGGTGACACCGCAGAGGAACAATCACACATCAGATACTCAGAAAGACAAGCGCACGCGTTGAACTTACAGCTCTTGTGTATTCGATTACTTCGTTATTTTTCTTCAACGTCTGGATTGACTTTCCAGAACGTGATAAGCAGACCAACTCGCCCATGCATCCATCCGATTTTTATACTTTCGGTTAATACCGTGTAGAAATAATACTTGACTCTAATAACCTAGAAAATACGTTCGCGTTTATATTTCTTCGCGCAATGACAGTTGCATAACAAATACAAGAAAAACGAGCAGCGTTTATCACCTCAACTCGCAGTCAGAACAAGCTGCCACGTTATCTGGCGCCGATTTTGTGGCGCTGATGTTCATCATCGTCACGCGAAGGGGTTGGGAAAGCACAGCTGGGGCAAGTGCTGAGTTCCAGACGTTGTTAGGGTTCGGCTATAGAGTGTTCTCACCGACGTCAATTCGTCCACCATTATGTTGCTATGAGCAGTCTGACGCATGCAGAAGTCGATCACTGCGAAGATTCACATCCTACCTTCAAATCGGCAGTGCACAAAAGCTTTTAAGTTTCATCTTGCTGCCATCTAACAACAAAATGGCTAAGTGACGTTATCTGAAAACACCCTATTCTCGACACTGAAGTGATCGGGCCTAAGCCACTGCCAGTATACTCGTAAAAGTATTGATCGTCACATGCCCAAGTCCAATGCTCACTCGATGGTCGGGTCCAATTTATGAGCCACGCTTCCATATCGACACGGTGGAGTAATTCCCATGACCGCGTCAACACTGCAATCCTCGTGACTACGTCCTTAAGCTCTGAGAAGGAGAAACAAAAGAAAAAGAAATTCTTTATTTTTGAAATTAGACCATAGGAATTAATCTCTTTGGTTCGTTTCGTTGCCTACGTGAGTACGTGGCTCAAATTAGTGCCCCTCAAGCTCGTGTAAAACGAGAAATGGTCCAGCCAAATATCGTTTAACTGGCTTTTAACCCGTTTTTAGGTTTACAAACGTTTTGACGCTCAACTGCTTAATTGTCTTAAAAATTAAAGGTGTTGCCTTCAAAATTTTGTTTTCAGCCACAAACAAAACAAAAGGAAATTAAAAAGAAAATCAGTGCTGTTATTTGTTAGCTACAAATTAATCCATGGAGCGAGCCTGGTTCGTCCAAAATGGTTGAGATCGCGAACCGGGGAAAGCAGACGAGCTGCCCCTGAACGGTTTGGGGACGGCTTCATGTTGACCCGCAGGTGTTAGTACGTTGCTGACGGGCGCAAGCTGACACCCGAAGGGATTAGGACAGATGCACCAAATTTGCACAATGGCTTCCTCACAACCACCATGAAGTATGGAATGATCAAGACACATATTTTGTGACGTAGTTGTCGCAGAACCAGGAAGTCCTAACCGACATTTGGCTAAGTGACTTTACTCTGAAGAAGATGAGTACAGTCGCTATACGACGGCTGCGACTTTAAAGAGGCACTGCAACAAAATTATTGCACCTATTGTATTTTCTAAATGCCAGCCACGCTCTGGCCATACCACAAAGACGCATATTTGTTCGAGAAGTCACTCAATTAATATTCAAAACGAATATACCTGTTGCTAGATTGTACCTGGTGGGTGTTCCCGAATGTCTTTACGTCAAACTTCCCACAAAAGCAGCACCGCTCCGCGGAAGTACGGCGGCACCGTCCGTGCGTCCGAGCCCTATCAAACTTTGCCGAACCGGATTTTCCTTCTCTCTAGCGTCTATTCAACTCCTGCGAGGAGTGGGGATCATGCCTCTCGAACGGCCAGGTTGCAACAAGTTGACTCCAGCAAGCGGGAAAGTTAACAACCACGCCAGTCTCGCGGTAGCCTTGCCCACGAAGTTTAAAAAATGCAAAAATGTTTAGTGAAATGTATCCTTCTAACATCCTTGAGACTTTCCTCCGCACTGGCGTACCTTCAGAAGACAAAAAAAAACAAATCAAAGGCGTTTTTAATTTTCTGTAATGCCGAATTAGAGAGCAGGTCTTGAGGAGGAGGAGGTGAGGCTACGGACTGGAGGGTATGCCCCTTCTCCGCCTCCCCCGTCCCCTCTCCTCCTCCCCTCCCCTCGTCAAACCCCTCTCCTCCTCCACCCTCCTCCTCCTCGGTACCCGCCTCCCTCGTGACGTCACTCGTGAAGATCTAGTGAAGGTCGTGACCTTCACGGGCAGTGTTGCCAGGTCTACTGATTTATCAGTAGATCTACTGATTTCGTCCCGGGTCTACTGATTCACTGAAAAAAAGGAAAATCTACTGACTTTTTTTTAGTAAACATATTAAAATTTATTATTTGGCCCCTTCAGTTCCCAGGGTCGCCCATCAAAGGAAACTCATATTCTCCCAGAATTAAAAACGAAGCATTGGCTAAATGGCCCAGAAGCCCGTCCTATTCGAGTGACTTAGCCGTATATTCATCTATCTATTCACCCAGAGCAGGTTCGACGGTGACATCCGGACCAAAGCCATATATGGGGAGAGTTTGGCCAGTCTATGATCTCGCCGCCGTGAGGGCCCCCTCCCGAGTGAGCCAATCAGCCTGCGGCGCAGAGCGAGAGACGTGAGCGCATGCGCGTGAACTCTCGGCTGCTCCCAGCTGAGCGGAGAGGGCTGCCATTTTCATTCATTCGTCCGGTGGAATGCATGGGATCGACATCCAAATTTCGGTTCTTTACTTTTATTTGGCAGGCTCTGGCAAGAAAATTATAATGTTATTCCTCGGTGGCTTAAAAAGCTAACGAATTAAGTTTCTCCATGTTTGAATGCAAACTTTGAGTCAGGCGAAAAAGAAATAAGCCCGTAGCAGACGACGCGTAGCCTCAACAGTGCTCCGCGCCGACAGCGTTGCGTCAAAAACCTTTCACAGCCCAGTAAGGAAAGATGGCAGCTTGCAGAGGACTTCCATTGGACATGTACGCGCGCACTTGCCGGAACGTCTTGTTTTGGTTTCGTTTCAATAATAGCGACAGGTGGATGTCGCACTGTCGCCCTCATCTGTTGATCCCAAAAGTGGCTCAGTCTCGATTTCAAAGAATAATCCTCAAAATCGCAACACCAGTCAATGCTGATATAAAAAACAAAAAACATTCACGGTGCCATTTTACTTTGAACTGGTCTTGTTTTTTTTTTCATTTTTATTTGTGTTTATTTCCATGTTATTTGTTACTCTATACTATTTCTTCGAAGTGTGGTTTAATGGAAGTAGCAAAACATGGCAAAACACAGATTTCGTAGAATCTACTGATTTTTGTGCAAATCTACTGACTTTTTGGGGATCAATCTGCTGACTTTTTTTTCTCCGTCTGGCAACACTGTTCACGGGTGACCTTCGTGACGTCACTCTTGACTCCTCGTGACGTCACACGTGATGTAACGTGTAACGTAATTACGGAAAACGTTTCATAATGCAATGCGCGGTTACGCCGACGGCGACGCCGCTCAAGCCGGAAACGGGCACCTAAGGGCTCCGCTCTAAAATTGGGAAGCTGGTCCCACTACAAAAATCCGGCGACAAATACTGTCCCAACAATCCTAGACCAATTCCCTTCATTAGGACTCCCTGCAAATTCTAAAACATATCACTTATTTTCACTTGGTAACATTTCTTGTCTCCAACTCCTCCTTTTCATCTTCACAACATGACATTCGTAATCTCTCTCCTGTGGAACGCAAATTCTGCTCCTCACTAACGATTTGTTTTCAGCTCTTGACAACGAATTCCAGGTTGACACCATTTTTCTTTACTTTTGTAAGGCCTTCGACTAAGTTTCCCAGAACCAACTGCTTCAGAAAAATCAGCAGAGCCCATCCTTTGGGAATGATTATCTACGTTAATGCGAATAGCATCAAACGGTGCGGAGTTATGCGCGTTCGTCAGGTGGCCGGCACACTCTAGATACGCCAGCCCACTCTTGAGGCTGATTCTAAATTTGTTGACACTTTCACAGCCCTGCGCACGATCTCCGCAGCCCAGCACGTGCGTTTGTGTCACTTAGGAAGGCGAGCAAAGCACGCGCCATACGCACAAACACTCAAAATGGTACCGACCAGACTTTCTGGCGTCTCAGCTAGTCTCAACCAACGGTACTCTAAACGGTTGTTTATATCTCTACCATAGGACGCGCTTTACAGCGCTGTCACAGCATGAGTGGCGCGCGCGTTCCATGCACGAGGGCGTCATTCCGCCTCGTGAGGGTGAGCACGGCCGCTACATCACCCTCTCCCGAGCGCGGGAGAGGGTGAGCTAGGGGCCGTGCTAAGCCTCACGAGAGCGGAATGAGCCCTCGTGCATGGAACGCGCGCGATGGTAAAGATATAAACAGGTGTTTAGAGTGCGTTGAATGACCGCCTTCATAGCTCTGTGGTTAGCGCGTCTGCCTGCTGATCAAAGGGTCAACGGTTCGAATCCCGCCGGCGCCGGTCTTTTTTATTTATTTATCGACCCGCAGGTCAGTAGGTTAGATAGCCAGATAGATAGATAGATAGATACATAGACGAAAAGTGCGTGAAGTATCCAAAGAATGCTATTCGCATTAATATTCGCATTAATACGTAAACTCAGCCTTCACTCTAATGTACTAACGTGGATTAAATGTTTTCTTACGAACCGCTTTCAGTTCGTGATATAAATTATATAATTCCCTACGAGTCCTGTTACGTCTGATATCCTCAAGGTTCCATCTTGGGATGTCTACTGTTCCTCATTTCTAATAACGACTTACCCCTGTGTGTTCCATTGAGCCTTAGTTTACTCGCGAATGAATGTGCTTGATTACGAAAATACTAATGATTCTGGTGCCCTGCTTCTTCTGAATGAGGTTAAGGCTCTGCCTGCTTGGTGTCTGCAGTGGCACACGACCTTTAACACTACCAAATGCCAAACAACAAGAGTTTTACGTCATAACAATCCCCTTCCAATTACTACCTTAGTAACATTCCTCTGATTTCTGCGGCGTCCTATATATATCTCCGTGTGCACATTACTTTCGACCTATCTTGGCAACGTCACATTAATAACATTCTTACTAAGGCCAACTCCATGCTAGGCTACCCAAAAACGAAGCTTTCCTTTAGCCCCTGCCTCCCTTCAACGTCAATTGTACAAATCTCTTGTTCGCTCGAAATTAGACTATGCTGCTCCTCATCGACCCATCTCCCAATTTTTTACTCGTCTTCGACCCACCTTACATTTTTTCACGCCTCGACCATCAGTTCAAAGTTGCCATTCCTCATTGTCAGACCTCGACCTATAACGATTCATTTATAACTAAAACATCGTGAGTGTGGAGCCACCTGCCTGCATCTATAATAGTGATAACATCATTAGATTTGTTTCAAACTGCCGGTAATAAATATGTCTGTGTAAGTGTCCCATAACTCTGTTCAATTCATATGTATGTATATTTACTGCGTTTAATTGCCCACTCCACTCTGCAATGCCTCTGGGCCTTGAGGGCACTTCAATAACAAAATAAACATATATATAAGTGAATAAATATGACGTCACGAGCGATCTGGGGCCCTAATCTACACGGCGGGACCAAGAAACCAGGACATCGCCACATGCTGCGATTGGCCAGCGATGCGGAACTGGCCAATCAGCAGCATGGCGGCGATGTCCCGGCTTTTGGTCCCGCTTCGTCCCTCCGTGTACGTTAGGGCCCCTGGTGGCGCCGAATGTCCCAAGACGCATTGCACTCTCCGACGGCTGCTCTTCAAACGCTCACATAAACCGGCCGTCTAAAAAAGAAAGAAAAAAATATATATAGTTATTCGTTTAAATAGAAACGTGCGATTGTCATTAGCATATTTAGTTCATCATGTTTAAAGCTTTAGGGTTTTTTATAAGTGCTTTCTTTCTACTTGTATTAACTTTGAGGTTTGTTAATTGTTGAAAGTTTTGCAAATTTTATTATTGCTATTTGTTTTCAGAAAGCACTTCGGGAATGGGTAAGTTACGGTTGATGGCTAGTTAGTAAGCCTTAAACCGGAAATGAGAAAGTTAAGTCCAGTAATAAGCTAAACATGACTGACAACACTGATTGACCACGAGTCCTAGCCCGACACTGACGTAATGTTCGAATACGTCAGCTCAGCGCTGCCACAGAAAAATCAAACGTTAATTCGTGTCGCTTTTGCATCCATAGGTTTAGTTTTTAACTTGTCGCTAGGTGTGCGAGGGCTGGAGTTTCTCCCCGGTAGTTAACAGTGACGCTACCCACGTGCTATAAGCAGAATGAGAGAGTTTAGAGAAAGAGAGAGAAAGTTGATGAATTATATGAAATGGGAGAAAGTGTCAGATAGATATAAATTTGCAGTGCTTACCAAACTTATACGGAACACGTTAACTGATTCTCATTTCCCCGGACCTCTATCCTGGCGTCATCCAAGCAAGGGTTTCAAGACATAGGCTTCAACCAAGCAATCCGGAAGCGTTACGTTAAGGAGTCGTTGTTCAGCTTTCCCGGGATATTGCTGCCACGAGAAAAAATACAGTTGGGGTGTTTTTTCCCACCCCTGCCCGTTTCGATCTGTATGAGCATCTTGCCTGCGTGCGGGCGTGTATCACCACTGCGTGGCCCAGGTTTTTAAAAACCCCAGGCTAGCGGTTGTACCGCACTGGCTAAATTGCTCATCTGCAACTCAGAGACAGGTCGCCTGTTGAGGCATACTAAGTTCAAGATGTATAAACATACACACACCAATTTTACTATTTGCGTATAATTTTGGTGAGCACTGTACGTACATACATATATGTTTCACATTAAAAATAGTACTAACACGAAAAATAAGATTTTAAAGGACATAGTTGGTTCACGTAATTTTTACGAGAAAAAAAAACAATATTTACGCTGTTAGACGCAATTTAGGTGGAGGTAGACCTGATCTAAACCCCGCCCATAACGAAAAGTGACTACCTAGCTAAGCACCGTTTCTCAGCTCTCATTGGTTGGAGAGATGACTGACGTGTGAAATGCTCGTTGTAAAACTGTTTCTCCGTTACGTAATAGTATTTTTATCGACAGTATTTTTTGTTTGAGAAACAAATATTCTAGATGACTAGAATATTTGTTTGATGAAAGCATAATGTTTGTTTGAAAGCATTTTGTTTGATGAAAGCAAACAAAGAATGATAAAAGCAATCATGACTAGAATAGTCATAATTGCTTTCAAAAATGAAAGACGTTTGCAAACCTTTCTCTGTAGAGCGAAATTAGAGCGCAGCTCTTGAGGATGAGGAGGAGAGGGTACGGAGGGGAGGGTATGCCCCTCCTTCTCCTCCTCCGTACCCTCTTTCTCTCTCTCTCCGTACCCATGAACAAATTCTGTTTCTCCTCTAGATTTAGCGGGAAAATTGACGTCACGTCAGCTCAACACCAATTCAGTTTGTCGCTATATGTAGCGGGGCGGCGACGCCCCGCTACATATAGCCTAAGGACCTGACCATACTAGCGTCAACGGCTGCCGCCGCACGGAGTCCCAACGCGAGGAGGCCACATTGGCCTCTGTTTTGCGGGCGTTAAAATCACGTGACAGCATTGGCTCTCGCGATTGCGCACGCGCCTCCCGTAGGATTTCCCGCTCTTTCATCGTCTGCTCTTTGTTAGATTCTTCCGTTTCGGCTCTCATCTTTCGCATATATGAGCATCGAAACCGCGCTCGCTGCCTACATGGTAGGTGTCCATGATGACCTGGTGATCAGCGTGAATGGGATCATCCTAGACTGCTCGTTGATCTTGCGACGTCACCGCCCCCTGAAGGGTAGGAGACGCAGGTTTTGGGTCCAGCCGAGTTGGTGCTGCCGAAACACCGAGGGTACAGGTGCACTGCTGTTGCTACCCCGGCAGCGCACCAGAGATGAATGCTACTTCACCAAATCATGTCACCAAATCATCACGACATCCGTCACAACACAGGCGACATGCAACAAGTGCCACGGAGAAACCCACCTGTAATTCCGAATTTATCTCTTATAATTACCCAGCGGTTGTTCTTAGTGTCCTTACCTAGGTAGTTTGGCTGCGTCTTGCCATATAAAAAGGGAGACAGTCGCACAGTTTCCAGGAACCGCTCCTTTGGGAAAGGCATTGGGGGAAATAGGGATAGCAGACGAAACGAAACAACGCTACGTTCCTTTGCAACGTGAAAGACGCGCGAAGAACCGGCTTGCGCGTTGCCATGGCATCGCAACCTCACTATCTACGCCACCTCCCATTGGCTCCTCTCTCCTGCGGCGAGGAGCGGCGAGCTCTGAACCGCGCAAGGGCAGGTTGTCTTGGCGGCGCCGGCCGACGCGCCGCTGAGGGAAAAACGGACTTTGGCCGGCAGCCGGCCGCGGCCAGCGGCACGCGCAAACCTCCGCGACGCTAATGTGGATGGGCCTTAAGAGCTGCGCTCTAAAATAACCCGATATTTCATTTTCCGCTTTAATTTCAAACGATAACAAAACATGAATGACAGCGTTTGCGCCGTGCTGAACAAGCGTAGTTCATCGAGCTCGAGTATTTTTATGAGTGCGAGTCGTTGTGCGTTCACTGAGGTGTTTAGAGAAAGATCTCCTCGACCAACCTAGTTTTCATCAAACAACTGGCGCAAGTACGCGCCAGTTGTTTTCGTAGCGGGATGGCCTGAGCCTATGAAGCGTCCCACGTCAACTATTTTTCTCGATCCGGCTCGATTGTGTTCGTTTGGGCCTATCGATGCTGAATGAATATGTTGGTCCCGCGAAAGCGGCTCCGGTGCTTTGCAAATTGTGCAAACGTCGTGATTGTGACCGCCGTTTCAATACCGAGAAAATACCTACAAAGGTAAGAATTTGCGAGCGATTTGGTTCAAGGATAGCGGGTATTCACCTCGCATCAACTTTGTCCAGGTATGTTCCCGTCACTTCGCTTCGAAAGGGAGTAGCTCTTAAGTTTTGCAGCCCACCTAGCCTGCCAAAGCGAATGTTTTAAAGTTGAAGCTTAGGCGAGTTGGTACGACATACTTAAAAGGTTAAAACAGCGCAAAAAACGACGGACTAGATGAAGGAGGACACAGACAGAGTGTCGTTTTTTGCGCTGTTCTAATCTTTTACGAATGTTTTAGGTCGCGTTTTTACGAGATGAGTTTTCTTAGGATCTTCAGGCAACTTTGAGGTCGCCTTCTGGCCCTTCATTTTCGCCGCTAAATTTAGCAGGGAAAGCGACGTCCCATAGCGTGATGTCACGTAGTACGCTCCGCTAAGGTTCACTATCGTAAGAAAAAGGGGAGGCGCGGAAGAGGGTTTTCCTAGAGCGCAGTCGGTAAAGGCTTCAACCTAAACTTTGGCGTGTTTAAGTGGGGCATAACGCTGCCAGCATGTAGGCTAAATCGTGACTCTGTGGGGCTCTTGGGTGCCAACTGCACGGGACTGAAGAATGGTCTCTTTTTGGTCTTTCGAATGGCCCCTGAAGCCAGCATGGGCTGTACTGCCGCGCGTAAGACAGCTAGTTGCTCGCGTGGCGGTTTCCTGTTGTTGACCACGCTGGTTTCGCGACATGTAATGTTGAGGGCGGCAGGATCACATGTGGGAAATATCTAAACGTCGTGGCTACTTTTTCCCAGTTTACCGCTGGTGGAGGGCCAGAGTTCCAAAATCCTGGATAAGGCAGCCGGTTTGGCCAGTGTGCATGTGCTCACGAGTCAGACTCACCGTTGTCGCATATGCTAGGTATACCGGCCCTCCAACGATGTCGAACAAGCATGCAAAGGCTCGATGCTGCGTCTCGTGCTCTACACGCGCAGAGCTCGAGCGAGGGTTTTCGCACGTGCACAAATACTAAAGTTCTCTCGATGCATTGCAGCAGCGGTGGCGTAGTGAAACTGGTGCTGAGATCGAGTGCATTCACTTGCTCAGTATATGTGAGAGGAAGAGGGTAACAAAAGAATTAATTAATAAAACGCAGAAAAGAAACAACATTAGAAAAACAGGAGGATTCAGTAAATATTTGGCAGTCCAGCGATCGGTTGTCATGTGTTATCTCCTTCCTTCAATGTTCAGCTGGTTCAACACGAAAAACTCTAACTTAGTGTGAAAGGGATACCACTATATTGGCTAAGGTCTTTAACAATATAAGTCCGATCTACAAGTTTGTTTTCTAGGTTTATAAACTAACACGCTATTCCTATTTTTATATATTTAAAATTAATTTAGTATCGGCCAAATTGACTCGTTCAACACTCAGATATAGCTACGACTATAGCAGCGTGATTTGTTTTAAGAACTGATATGGGAAATTTTATGTATAGGTCTGGATGTCGATCAAAAATTTTAACTTCAAGAATCGCTACCATCACAAGCCTTTGATCGATTAATGAATCGATTTATTAGTTAATTGCGTCGATTTTAAAGCGTAATATATAAAAAAGTGTAAAACTACACATATATGTTGTCATTTCTTGCGAAGTCATCAGTGGCCCAATGGACAGCTTTATTTGAAACTTTACGCTATACCGAACCCAAACAAAAACAAAAACGCAATCAAGCGATTTAAAAAAATTAATTTTTTAGATTTTGGTTTAGACTTAATAATCACTTTCAATCGCAACCATGGAGAACGCTGAAGTTCTTCACCATGGAGTACAACAGTCCCGCCTCCTAAAAGGGATAAAGGCACCGCCTTTGGACTTTCTCCTCAAAATTTATAGCTAAAAATTGAACCGATGAACCGGTTAAAATAATTTTATCGCAATTAAATCAATAATTTACTAATCGAAAGGGTAATCTATGAATTGCCAGCGCTAATGCACAACCCTATCGCTGTCTCGTTTCAGAAAACAGTTCCGAAATGAACCTGATGTCGGGTAACTATCTATGATAACTTTTTTTTATTGTTTTCTTCTTAGCTTTCGCGTCCCCTGTTTTCTTTGGGGGAATGAAATCCTCCTTGCGTTTCCCTTTTTGACACTACGAAGATGGAGGATGAGGAAAAAGGAGACTCGAGAAGTCAGGGCGGATTCTCTACGAAGTAGAAACGTGAATTGTTCACTAAACGCGTACTTACATAATTGAACTGTCTGGTTTGAACCAACGCGTTTTCAATTATCAATTTCGCAGCCCTGAAGACTGGAATATACCTACTTTCCGATTAAACCTAGGAAAAGAAATGTTATCCTAGAGATTACCTAAACTGACTTAATTGTTTTATCATCGGTGATGGTCACTTAGCTACCACCATCATGAAAGAGTTGCGTGCGTTGATGTGCCATTTTGTTATAGCCGACTAATGCTTTTGGTGCGCGTGCGTGTTTTTTTAGTTCTCTCTCGCCTTTGTCAACTGCTGTAGCAATGCAACTCGGGGGCCGCGAGCTCGGCAAGCCGTTTCTGTGCGGCTTTTTTTTTCTCGGCCTCCACCATTGTACATAGGGAAATGAAGATGTTGTTATTATCATTACATGAAAGGTTCGAAAGCAGTCACAGAAAGTAACAGAAAGGTGACACAACAAGATGACAACGATAGGAGAAGACGTTTCACACGTAGGCTCGAAACGTAACATCCTTTTCCGAGTGAAGAGTGTGTGGCAATGGCGAGCTCTTTTCTTCGAAGAACAGTAGATCCATCTCTTGGAAAAGGAATTGCCGCGGAAGAACGAAAAATGACAGTGGGTACAGCCGTGTCTCGTTAACATGAACGACTTCGCTTGCCTCCCCCCCCCCCCATTCCCCCTCTCCCCAAATCGGCCATAATAGAAAGTTTTAGAAAACGGGGTTCATCCGGGTTCCCTGAGCAGCTTGGGGCGTCGCACTGCGCAAGCGCAGAAGATCGGCGCATGCAAAGTGCCCGAAGCTGTTTTGGGGCCACAAACCGTTGAGCTCCCCATTCTTAAACTCCCTAATATCAGTCGTCCATAATGACGAGACACAAATGCACGAATACAATGCAATTCACTTATAGCGATACCCCATATAACGAAGTACCGCTTATAACAATCAGTTTCTATAGGACCATGCATTTTTAGTTTGCGCGGGGTATCAGGTTCAGATACAACGTTAATCGTCTATGACTATTGCATTTCTGGGTTTTTATTATTTTATTTTTTATTTAGGAATATTACTGGCCCACTCAAGGAACCATGGTAGGAGTGGGTACAAACATGTGAACAAGATGCATATTTATAAATGAAAACTCAATTAAGTATAAATTCAAGAGCAGATACAAAATTAGCAACAGTTGTGTTGACGACGACATCATTTGGTAACTCGTTCCATTCTTGAATTGCCCGAGGGAAAAAAGAATATCTAAAACAGTCATTTTTGAACCTGTATTGCTTTAACGCTCTTGTGTGGTTTAGACGTGAGGACCCGGTCGATAATGGTTGTATATAGTTAGAGCTTTGAACATGAAGAGTGCCGTTAAGGATATTAAACAGCAATTTTAATCTATCAATTTTCGCTCTCATTTGCAACGGTTGAAGCTTCGCTCTATTAACTAATTCAGTGGACGATGTTTCTCTACGATAGTCATTAAAAATAAACCGAGCAGCTAACTTTTGGATACGTTCAAGCTTGTTAATACCATTTTGTGTGAAAGGGCACCACACTGAACTAGCATATTCAAGCACAGGCCTAATAAAACTTTTATAAGCAAGAAGTTTAGTGTCAAAATCAGCAAATTTTAATTTCCTACGACACGCAAACAAAGTGCCCCTCGCTTTGTTAACCGTTAGTTCTAAATGCTGGTTCCAGTTTAGTTTATTGTTAAAAAGAAGTCCTAAATACTTGTACTCCTCGACCCTCTTTACTGGTTGTCCATCAAGTGAGTAACTAAATTGAACTGGCTTTTTTTTACACGACACTGTCATGACGGCTGTTTTCAAGTAATTTAGTTTCATTTGCCATTTTTTAGTCCAACACAGTATCTCATCCAAAGCCTGCTGCAGTGCAAGATTGTCGGCATGGCTTTTTATTGTTTTATATATAATACAGTCGTCAGCGAACAATCTAATCGGGACATCAATATTGGTTGGAATGTCATTAATGTAAATCAAAAACAAAAGTGGCCCAAGTACGGAACCCTGGGGCACTCCTGAAGTAACGAGCACTTTGTCCGAATCAACTTTGTTATAATGAACATATTGGCTTCGGTTTGATAAATACGCGGTTATCCAATTTATAATTTGAGAGTTTTTGAGTATATTGGAAAGTTTTGCCAGCAGCTTTGGATGAGACACCGTGTCAAACGCCTTAGAAAAATCTAAATATATTACGTCAGTCTGGCCCCTCTCGTTAATGGCCTCAGCCAAGTCATGCGTAAATTCAATGAGCTGAGTTGTAGTTGAAAGTGATTTCCTAAACCCATGCTGATTTCTATATATTAGGTTATGCTTATCCAAGTGACATGAAATATGTGTAAAAATAATATGCTCTAGCAATTTGCACGTGGTGCTAGTTAAAGATATTGGCCTAAAGTTTGATGCTGCACTCCAGTCACCCTCTTTATGTATCGGAATTATTTTTGCTGTCTTCCAGTCATTTGGTAATACTGCATGCTCCAGAGAAAAACAAAACAGAACATGTAAATATTTGGACATCCATTCAGCATACCTTTTAAAAACATGTTTGGTATCATATCCGGCCCAGTACTTTTCTTAGCGTCTAATTTATTTAAAATTAAGTTAAAAATTCCCTCCTGAGTTATAAAAAGGTCACTAATTACGTCCACATCGTTAACTTCGAGGCTTGGGATAACTCCGTCGTCAGTAGTAAATACCGATTTAAAAAAAGAATTGAACTCAGTCGCGTTAATATTACTTTGGACAGATGACTTATCCTTAGGTGAGATATAACGCCAGAACTTTTGTGGCGCACTTCTCATGAAAGAGCGGAGCGAAGTATTAAAATATTTTTTCTTTGCTTCCAAGATTTCAAGTTTAAGTCGTGCATTTAGTTCTGAAAGAAGCTGGCGACATGTTTCTGTTCTATTAGATTTAGAATTCTTTCTCACTCGGGCAATTCTACGTTTCAAATGCAAGATATCTCTGTTAATCCATGGATTATGAACATTAGTCTTTTTCTTTCGATGAGGTACATATTTCAATATACACTTGTTTACAATATTCTTAAAGTAGTACCACAACGCTTCGATGTTAGAACCACATTCAAAAGACATTTGTTCAAACTTATCAAAAGACAATTCTAAAAAATCGATGATAGAAACGTCGTCAGCATTGTTGAAATCTGGAACTGTTAACACAACAGGTAAAGATCGCACTCTTTGATCTAAATAAATTGACACAAGCACCATATCATGATCAGCAATACCTTCGCAAACTTCGCTGCTGTATTTTTTACTAAGCAAGCGATCATTTAAAAAAACCAAATCTAGCAGCGATTCACCCCTAGTAGGGCAATTTACTATTTGAAATAAATTTAGTGAGAACGTTAAATCAATCAGGGCCTCTCCACTCGCACGATCTTTATTGGACACAGTAAGTGTATTCCAGTCAATGTGCGGTAGATTAAAGTCTCCCAATAGGATGAAATTAGTGGAGGGTTTAACGTGCTGAATTAAGTAATCATTGAGATCGCTAATCATACTAATAGCTGCATTTGGTGGTCTATAAACAGCACATACCATGAATGACACATTGTCGTACCCGAGTTTACACAGCAATACTTCATGATCAATTGGTGTAGATACAGGCATACACTGCAAGGACGTTTTATGAAATATAGCTACGCCCCCTCCCCTAGAAGCCCTGTCTTTTCTTACTATGTTATATTCAGGCGGGCATAGCTCTGAATTTGCTATATTAGGATGTAACCATGTCTCTGTTACGACCACCACATCAGGAGAATGAACAAGCAGTATACGCTCCAAATCCTCAACTTTGTTCGCCAAGCTTCTTGCATTGACATTTATTATTTTTAGCTGACGCTGCTGATCATTCAAGAGTCACTTTTCCGCACGTGCGGAAGTAACTTTAATTCTTGTGTTGTTTACATGGTCCCACGTGTACACTTCGTTGTTCAAGATAAGTTTATCGTAGCGAAGAAAGACTTTGTCATCTTGTGTTCTGTTATCTTTAACCGTCTGCCACAGCTGTTTACGGATCTCTTGAACTCGACGGGAGTAATCTTCAGATACCGATATCTTAGTACCTTTAAGTTTAGAAGCGTTTTTCATCAATAGCATTTTTTCATTGTAATCAAAAAATTTAATGATAACCGGTCGTGATTTGTTAGCCGCCTTTCTACCTAGTCTGTGTATGCGCTCAACGCTTGCAACATTTACTCCCATTTTAGATTTAAAAAGATCCTCTATTACCGCCTTTTTTATTGAAGCGAGCGTCTCATTATCTTCCTCCTTTATTCCATAGACAATTAAATTGTTCCGGCGGCTGCGATTTTCCAAGTCGTCAACCTTATCCAATAACGTCACGACCTGGCATTTCAAGCTTTCAATAGTGGCTTCGCACTGTTCAAGCTTCTGGGCTGAAAACGAAAGTGCTTCAATTCTATGCTCAATTGAAGTTAGCCGTTCATTAGCACTGGCAGCTGATTGTTCTAGCCTTTGCTCTATTGACGCCAGTCTTGCCGTCATATCCCGTTGGCTTAGGAGAATAGTTTCCAACTGCTCACTTACGGTAGGTCCGGGATTTAACTCTACGTCCCCGCTCAGTAAAAGTATAAGTAAGCAGAATGCATCAAAACAACCAGCCAGACATTCACACAACACGCCCGGGCAAGGCAGCACTACCAAGCACAAATTGTTGCTTTTGATTTTACAGCAGTAAAACGGTTTACACACCTGCAGCAGAAACAAGAAGGGGTTCGTTGGTGACCGCATCGTTGTCGTGCCGCCTTGCCCACTGAAGCTGATACCGTTGGGGGCGTATGTCGAAAGCGTCGTTGATGTCGATGACGAAGCGACGCTGCAGCAAGATGTCACCGATGGCACAAAAGCGAAAACTCGCTCGTCAAAGACAGTCCCCGACTCGACGTTGAAAGGGTAAACTGATGTTAGGTCCGAGAAAAGCTGGCACTCCTCGGCTTTGGACTGTCCATGGTGATTGTAGCTTGAAGGAAGGGCAATCAAGACGAACACCTGCAGCAGAAACAAGAAGGGGTTCGCTGGTGACCGCATCAAGCCAATGTCGCCGCCTTGCTCCACTCAAACCGATAAACCAAACTCAACCAAACTCAACCGCCTTGCCCACTCACTTCTTATTATCGTTATAAGTGGATTGCAATGTATACATTGTTCGTCCCTGTAAATCGCGCCTATAAAGAAGGTTGCTCATATTAACGGGGTTCAAAATAACGAGACACCACTGTGTTTGGAAGAAGAGTAAGGGAGCAGAAGTGAAAAGCAGACAGGGTGCGTTCGTCTGAAAGCCTGGGAATGTAATCACAACACCGACCCTAGCTTTACTTTCTAGCTGTTCTATTGTGTAATTCGTTGTGTTACGTTTCCTTCCTTTAATGGCCAAAAGGGTATTTAGGACACTTAAGAAGTAGATATAGTTCCAGAAATCTGGAAGCATACGCCGTTCCCTTCTGACATTATATTGCGCGCTACGGACTGTCCCCATTTTACTGCAGGAGTATCAGTAACAGGGACGTAGAACGCCATGCAGACGTTGCGCTCTCAGTGATTTGACCATCTCGTGCAACATAAGAATCCTAGGAGAAACTTCGCAAAAAAGAAAGTCACTCTCACTCAATGTTCAATTATCCCAGACGCATTGGGAATTAAACAAAACTACTTCCTTTGCTTCTTTTGTTTGTTTCTTCCTAGGGGGAAGGGGAGGGGGAGCCGAGGGCACTAATCGTGAGTGAGCAAAAATCACTCAACACGCACTAATAAATATTGAGCACTAGTCATTACACCACTTTTATATTACAAATTAAAAATGAGAAAGGATGAGGTTTCAAATTGGCGTTGGGCACTCCTTTAGAGAGGCGCATACGACGTGGGCAGGGCCTGTCCTTCTGACATGGCGAGGATGACGAAGAATGGCAATCTAGAGCAGCGGAACCACTGGCGATTTTCATCGAGTGTTTTTGAACCAAGTTTCAAGGCTTCGTCTCTAAACTGCCAGGCGCTGTGTATATCTGCTTCGCTCGAGAAGGTTGGCGAACGAACCTGCCGCCAGAGGTTTCTGTTCTAAACCGCCAGGTGCCGTCTATTTCCCTAAAGTCGCCAAAGCATCGGAAGTAGTGTCCCGTGATGAAGTGAAATGGACCAGCGGAGCGCACGGCCTTGGCAATGGACGCTTGCAAACAGGGCCTCTGGCCGCAGCCATGTTACTGCTCGAGTGAGCAATCACGTGAAATTGCAAGCCTTTCAAAGCCGACTTAACGCGCATGGTGCACGCGCTTGTACGCATGGGACGTTTCCCATCCGTTCGCGTCATGCTTGCAAACGTCTACAGGGAGGATTCGCTGGACGCCATATTTGACGGCGCTGTGTAGAGTGCATGCTTTGAACGCGCCCCGGCGGACCAGGTGGAGGTCCGCCATCTCACCTGGACCTGCCCGGGGACGCGGGCGGACCGGGAGCATTACGTCCTCTTGGCGGTTGGACGACCCGAAAGCCTATCGGACCTCGACGACCTCCAACGCCAGCGCCCAGAGTCTCCTGGACTTCGTCCACGGCGCCGGCATCTCCGCCTTCCTCTAATCCCATTCCCTCCCCTAGGCCTGCGGACCTTACCTCTAAGCAATAAACAACAACAAATAGCTCACATTAATAGGCTGCTAAGAGCGGCAACCTTGATGGTGTGAAATGCACGTTGCAAAAGAACTGTGGAAGCTCGCCATCAGCACGCGCTCAGCAGTCGTGCAGGCGGATATGGCCGCGCCTGAATACACCCTTTGCGGAGCGCATGTTCGTCCATGTGAATCCTCCTTTTGGTCACTTGAGGCATTGCTATAGAGTTACTGTATATGCGCGAGGTCCCGCGACCTGCTGGTCCATTGCATTTGGTTATATACCGTTCGTATAGTGAGCACTAAGGAACGCTGAAAGTGACTGGTATTATTAATATAGCTTTCCCCACAACACTGAGTACAATACAAAGGTGGGCGCAAAACAGCCTTGAAGAGGGGCAGAATGACTGTGTCTTGTTTCTCCTACTTTGTTTTAGAATCGACATCGAGTGTCGAAGAGAAGGGACCCACTGGTAAGTTCTAAAGAAGTTCACACTGAGGCATCTTCTCCGTAATCTATCGATCCTACGCCCATTTAACGACTCAATCGGTGCTTATTTTATTACGAAGTTTCTGGCATTTGAATTCCACGTCGCGAAAGTTGTTATAGAGCATTTTAGAGGCTAGGACACAACGCTAATATGACTGAAAGTCCTTCATGTCGATTCACTCGAGTAAAACAAAATCAAAATGTAAGTTACAACATTGTTCCATGAAGCTTTATTGCACGACTATACAAATGTCACAAAACTGCGAGTGATTTATACATTGAAATACATTAGTGAAGATTGATTTCTTTCGTTCAGGTCTTGTGCAAATTCGGAACATGGCAGTTTGAAGTCAATTTATTATTGCGTATAACTTCTCCACCTTCGGGACTTCCCTAAACTTATTTAATGAGATGACTCGTCGTGCGTACTTATTTACAAGAATTTTTTCCCCGCTTTAGCTTCTGCGTAAGTATCAAATGAGTTATTTTATTGAGGAAATATAAGTTGTTTAAGTTCTGGCCGAAAGGACAATTTTTGCAGACCCCCTTTTATCGGTGGATAGAGTTCTTCACACTGCTTAGATATCTTTTTTTCTTTGCGCTTACGTTTTCGTAATGCAGAATAACGTGCTGTTTCAATCGTAGCAATTTTAGTGTTGACCTCGAGACAAGCAGCGCTACGCTGAACAGTCCTCCAGGCTTCTTCTTCCCGCATCTCCCAAGGACAAACCTCGTATCTCATTCCCTTCTCTTATCTGGTATCTGGGACCTGTTCTAAGTCTACAGATCACGCGTATGTTTAAAATCAACTGGAGGCCTTGTTAGTCATGCATAGGGTTCTTTATTTTCACGGTTTATATTTTTTCAAAAATCGGGGTAGAGAGGGGGGTTAAAAATCGTGCGCTTTTTTCATGTTGATAATCGGGGGAAATCGGGTTTTTCGAGAAACTATTTTGCAACTCGGGTTTTTCATTTTACATTTATAAACAAATATGCATAATTAACGATAAAAACGCCCTAATTAGTTTAAGTAAGCTGAATATTTTCCGGAACCCTGTCAAGAAAGTGCACGAGACATCTTTCTAACATCATCTGGAGTTCTCCTGCACCAGTGGCATCTTTGTGTCCATCCCATAAACCTGTTCGCTTCGAGTAAAGATTCGCTCAACATCACAACTTTTACAATGCACTTCTTTTTTTCTTTTTTGCACTAGTCGAAATGGAAGGGAAGAAGGGTAAAGGATAATTTGCAATAAACATAGAAGCGACATTTTGAGGCTCGATCTGTCGCTGCAGTCCAATGAAGTCAACAAGATACCGCATTGTATCAGAGGGCTGGAGCTTGCGTACGTGTTCCTACCAACCATTGTGTTTTCGTCGAAAGCATTTCCGGAGCAACGTAATTGGGTGAATGGTAGAATTAATTTTCTAAATCCGGGTGAAAACCGCGTTCAACCCAATTTTCACAAAACATGCTCTGGTCGTGTAAATATCGGGCTTCACAGGAGAACGAAGAACTCTAGTTATTCGTAACGAAATACACATTGCGCAAAGGAACAAAATCCGGGTCACACTGCTTATGCAGTCGTACAAAAGACAGTGTGCATACAGATGCGAACGCGAGTCACTGCGAGATCCGGGCTTCGAATGCCGCGTGGAAATGAGTTCAAGGAGCAAACTTGGCACGCGCGGCATTCGAACCACGGATATTGCTGTGACTCGTGTTTGCAGACGGTCTTGTTATCATGGTATGAGCAGTGTGACCCCGACTCAAGGACCATGGTCACTGACCAAGTGAGAACGGCAGAAAACGAGCCTGAGTGTTTCCACCTGCAGCGCGAGCTTCGCGCACTCGTCAACGAATAGGCGTCTCGTGCGTCCCGAGTGCAGTTGGAGGGAAGGAGCGCGTGATGAAGGACGGGCGTTCGAAAGACACGCCCTGCCGTTCTCACTCTGCCAGCGACTATTCCAAACTAAGCCGCAAAACGAGGTTCGCAATAATGAAGAAGGCGCAAAACCCGCGTTTATATATATATATATTATGCCGCCTGCCGTTTTAACCCACAAGCGTGTTTGTACGAGGAGTGAAGGGACAGCGCGCCGAATCGCCGAAGACAAAAATGTTAAGAGGGAAAGAAAAAAAAACATTGGAAAACGCATATCATGGACAGAGAGGGAGAAAGGCAGCCTTTGTGGGATTTTTGGGCGACTTCGATGGGGAGAATACAACAAAAGCCACTGCATCCTAAATGGCCCCTGGTAAGAAAAATAAATTGTTTTAACTGTCTGGTTGGGACACGCGTGTCAGTAATTTAATTTTACGCGAAAAAAAATTTTTGAGCAATACTGACGGCGCGAGATTTATTTTAAATTCTGCCCGCAAAATCCATGACGTCACGAAATGTCCGTACACTCTCTCCACCTCAACGTGATGGTCAAGCCGAACCACCTCTCCTCCACGTGCCCGAAACGTCGAGAGAAAAAAAAACAAGTGCAAAGGGGGTGACTACAGACTAAATCGCGTCTTAAACGATTCATATTTCTCTAAACATTTTTTTTTCGCGTAAAATTAATTCTTTTAAAACGTGTGTCCCAACCAGATTGTTAAAAAAAAGCATTCTTTTCCTTTTCATGGGCTTTTTAAGCCTCCTTTTGAACTTCTGTAAGCTTCCCGAAAAACGACAAGCTTCCGCCTCCCCCCCCTCCCCCTTCCCTACCCCATCCCGCTCAAGGTGGGCGAGGAGGGTGTACCACCCTCCCCCCCATTGGCCGAGGGGCTCTCTGGGGCTCTTGGGAGCCGGAAAAAGTGCAATATTTTCAACTTTGGACTGACAAAGCGGAAACCGCAAAACGTCACGTTGACGCCACCATTGACGTCAGTCCTCTCTCCCGAATTTCTCCGAGACCTGTTTTCCGGCTCAGTTTCGATCACCCTACAAACAAAACAATCGCGGTCCGTCTTTTTTTTTTTCTTCCTTCTATTATACGCAAACTCGTGTTTAGAAACAGTCCGGAGCGCTCCTGGCGGCATGCCACCGGTGCCGCGCATGCGTGATGGAGTGTGGGCAAGAAGTGCCGCGTCCCGCATCAACAAACCATTGCAATGTGATGTTGCGGCGGAGTCGGTGTGAGTTCCCGTGCTCTTTTTCGCGTCGGAATTGTCGATTCTACGTCTTCTTGGCAAACGTCTGACTGCTTTAGTTGCCTCGAGCGAAATTAACGTAAATTAACGTAAATATTGTGACGTGCGGCGATCGCATTCCGCGTGAACGCCGCAGAATATGGACGCCGAAGCCTCATTCACATGATGAGATTCTGCTCGCGATTTTCAGTCGTTACGTCGCTCGGGCATCAAAAGCGTGAATGGTAGCTGCGATGCTCGACGTGGATACTAAAAATTTCAAGCAGAATCAGAACAAGTAAATCAGGCATAACAAGTCGGCAATGGCAACTGATAACAACGATCAAGATCATGTATCTACTGTTTACATCGAGCCGCCTTATCCCAAGCAACGTTCAAACTTCAATCTCCTTTGAGGCTTGCAGTTACTTCCTATTGCAACGGTTCGTCTACTGGCCGTTCCCGTTTGAACGAGCAGACGACGGTTTGAACGCGTTTGAGAGCGATGACGACAGTTTGAACGATAAGACGGCCGTTTGAATTTTAGACGCATTGAACGTGGTTCGCGGGTAATCTGGACAACTCCACGCTTTTCCCGCTTTCAAGTTGGAACAAAACAAATAAATCTGACGACCACGGGTATCCCTCAATTAAACCCAAAGTGCTCCATGCACAAGCAACCGTGGTCCCACGGTGTCTGTGTTTCCTTTTCTACGGCACCTATTACGTTCTCGGACGAATCGATCCTGCAGAAAACACATAAAAACTGATCTTCACAAGTCTGTCGGCTCTTTTGGCACAGTCCCAGTGGAGGTGTTTTGACGAGAAGGCAGGTTTTAGTCGGGCTTTCTTCAAAAACAACATAAGAATGCCCGTCCCGCATGGCGACTTCCGCCCACACCCCTAGACCAGAAGTGCGCTTGAAGTGGCCCCATCGCGGCGGTGACGTAACAGAGTTCAGTTGGTATAGAGTCAGCCATTGTCATTTTGCGTTGTGCGTATTTTGTCACGCGTATGCCCCAAGAGGTTGTGAAATTCGCGTGACCTCTTTTCTTTCATATCAGCACCGATAAACATGAACCTTTTTTTTGTGTGTGTGAGATACTGATAATTTTTAAAGCAAAACACCGAATCTGTGGGAAGAAATGAAACCCCGGAAAAAAATGAATGACGTTTACAATTCTCTGTAATGCCGAATTAGAGCGCAGATCTTGAGGAGGAAGAGGGGAGGGTACGGAGGGAGGGTATGCCTCTCCTCCCCTCCGTACTTTCCCCTCCTCCTCTCCTGCTCCCCTCCCATTTAGCGGAAAATTTTCGCTACTTTTCCCGCTTAATTTAGCGGCAAATTTTGCTAATTTTTCGCTTAATTTAGCGGGAAATTTACCAACATTTTCCCGCTAAATGTAGCAAAATACTTTTACCCTCGTGACGTCACACGTGACGTCATGTGTGACGTCATTATAGGAAAAGTCCCATAATGCAACGCGCAGTTACACCAACGGTGTCGGCGACGCCGCCGCCGCTTAACCCGGAAAAAAGCGCATAAAAACTGCGCTCACATAAAAAAAAAAAAAAACGCTTCCGCATTTTTTAAAAAATAAATTCCGAAAAAGGGAAAACAACACTCGGCTTTAAAGTCACACAATTGCGGTGGCCATGCGCAGTGGCGCTCCTATCGTTCAGGACTCAGACGCGTGCGCAAACGCATCACGTCACGAGAACTGGGTTTCTGAAGCACGTGCAGTGCCCACACCCGATTCGTGCAAGTGCGGGGTTGTTAGTGGGCAGACGCGTTGGCGTATGCGACGCTGAAGTGCCCTAGCCTGTCTCTCTTTCCTTTCAGGATCATCACATTGCTGGGCCGCACGTGCGCATTCCTCATGTTACTCGTGGTGTGCACTTCCGTAATCTTGCTGCTCCAATCCTCAAAACCAAGTGAGAAGTGATTTGCACACCTTCGTTAAAGGGAGAAACAATAATATTTTTTATAGTCTCGTTGAATACTGTTGAAAGGTATTCCTTGGAATTTATAAATTATAGTAGATGCGTGTAATTATTGCTGTTGCTATTTTGCTTTCCTTCCGCGATACGGCAACTGCAAAAAGAAAAAGAACGAAAAAAATCTGCGTTTTTATCAACTCGCATCCAGAACAGGGCCGTGTGATCTGGAGCCGGTTATATGCCGCACATCGTTACCATGTTCACGAGCTACCAGCTCGTGAATATGCTGGGGTTGGTCATAACCTCCTCTATCACACAAAGCCTGGCAGTTCGACGACGGAGCCATACTAGTCATCCGCTCGCAGATTTGCAGCGCGAGGATCTGGCAGCACAGAGCATTAAAGAGCCATTTTCTTGGAGAACTTGGACGTCAGCGCACAGCTTTTGCAGCGGCGAGGACCCGAAACACACTTGTTCGCTCGGGAGAAGTGTGTTTCAACGTCTCGCCGCAGCGGGGCGACAGTCACGTGGCTTCCCTCTCATCCGTTGTCTGCCGCTCCACCTTTTCTATTTCGGCGGCCGCTTCTCGTGGCGATATGCCAGGCTTTGTCAGTATACAGAAGGCTATTGGGGAGGAGATGGAACATTCACGCCTCTAGCGGTGCGGTTCCGCTGAGGGGGCAACAAACCGTATTTGCTTGTTTGTTTTTGATACAAGAAATCGAAGATGACAATTCGAAGGCCGCCCCTCGTGCGAACAAAGCACATATAAGAGTGAAGCGCTCGGGTCCAGACCGTGCTAGGCGAGGTTAAATTTATTTCTTATGCTGTGTTAGTAAGCACCGGGCTGAGGGGACCATAGAGTTATTACAATAAACGCTAGAGGCTCAGCTGGCGCTAGTGTGCTGTTGCATTTTGAAGCAGACAGCAAGCAGTCTAAATTTGACTTCCGGTAATGTATTCCTATGGGAAAAAGCGAGTGCATTTTCTCTTGCGCTCGATTATAAGAGCAAATATCACGAATAATTTGTACGTACTAGGCACATTGGAACATTTCTCAGTCACGCAGACGAAATAAATGGTCAGTTACGGCGTTTTTCTTTCAAATTCATCGCATTAAAAACGGTGCTAAAACGGCTTCGTACGTGTATTTTTGTGCACTGTCGGACACTGTTAGCGCGAACACGGCGTCGACGCTTTCCAACATGGGGGATATACGTGCCAAACGAACGAAGGACATGTAGAAAACCGAGAGAGACGGCAAGAACTACGCAGTAACACTGGATAAGTAACTCCTTGTGCTTGCAGACGATCAAAATAAATTGAAAGTCACGTAATATAGTCAGATTTGCAATAAATAAGTACTGCGAAGATGCTTGTTCTGGGTTCAAATGGTTCAAAGCATCACCCGCACGCTCCAAATCTTTGCAAATAAGGGGAGCCAGAGAGCAGGTGCCCGATAAAAACTGCCCGACATGGGAAATAATAAAAAGACATACCTTTCGTAGCTCACGTGCTTTATTTTTTGCGTTCGAATGTTTCTTTAACCGATCGTAAAGATGCGCACGACGGAGTCATTTTCATCCAATGACAGGACGGGCATATTAGCAATATATAAGCACCACCGAAATGCTAGCGAACCTGAACACACACTACATTCCTTTCGATCGTTAGTTTGCTTAGAACCGTCGCTCGTTTTCACATACCTTCCTGGAAACAGGGGTTTGGGCCTGAAATAGAGCGAAGTTTAACATCGCTCAGTGGTAAAGAAAAATGCTGTAACTAAAGCAATTACACTTTCACAATACCAATAAAGGTACATACTATCCGTTACAACCGATATGACAAAAGTTATTCATGTTATTTTCCGGCGAAGAGACAAAATTCACGCGCGTTTTCCCATAGGAATACACAGGGAGGCTGGAAATGTAGACTGCATGCTGTCTGCTTCAATTTGCAACCGGAAGTCCACGTGAGACACTGGCGCCAGCCAGAGCCTCCCCAGCGTTTGACTGCTTAATAACTCTATGGGGGGACAACCCCTAAAGCCCCCTCTATCTTGGGAACAAGTGGCAACATTCATTGTTGTGGTAATGCTCGAGACACGTGCCGCGCGCCACTTCTGGGAAGAACATGGCGTCTGAAATCTAGCTCAGTGCTGCGCTGTGCCGCCTTGATCTTCCCAAGGGTTGCACGTTGCACGTGCCTCGTGCATCGACGCACCTTGCGCTATTTTTAAAACATGAAGAGGCTTCAAGGACAACAAGCTTGATAAAGCGCTCCCTATAGTTCGATCTCCTGCCCAATGGCCGCACATCTTTACCACTATTCGCGAGCTGCCAGCTCGTGAATATGCTGGGGCTGGCAAACCGCAGGGCACGACGCGGGATTTCACACGCTGTTAAGGTTTGGCTATTTCCGTCATCGTGGCGATTGGGCGCGAGCCACTACCCGAATGCAAGTGGAGGCACCGCATGTCGCGCGAGCTCAAATCGAACGGTCACCAGGGCTCGCTGAAGCCCCTTAATGTTTCAAAAGTACCGCAAAGAGTACGTCGATGAACGAAGCCACGTGCCCGTGTAGCCCTCGGGAAGATTATGGCGGCACAGCAAGCACTGAGCCGAATTTCAGACGCCATGTTCTTCCCAAGTGGCGCGCGCAGGTGTCTTGAGCATTTCCACAACAATAAATGGCGCCACTCTTCCCGGATACAGGGCTTTAGTGCTCGCGTCCTCTGAATGAGCCGCGTTTCAGTATCGCCATAGCAGGGATCGCGAAGCATGCATGGTAACAAAATCCTGGGGGATTGCACCGTTGACAACGCCGATAACCCGATTCCCACAACTTCGTCAATGGGTTTTGCGAAGCAGATTCCTTTTTCCACTCTCAGCTTCGCAAAACCGTGTCATTTCGGGGACTGAAAAGGAAAAGTCTACTTTTCTCCCCGATATTACGCCGTGACAAAGAGGTTCTGGTCGGTGGCGTTGCGTGCGCGTGTACCTGGTTCCCTCATAGCGTCAGTAAGCTGCGTGTAAAAGCATGGGAAACATTCCTTCCTAATATGGTTGCACGGCCCCCTTTAATCCACAGTCCCGCCACTCAGTGCTCATACATCGTACTGAAGATGGGGTGTGCAATGTAGTCACGCTGATAAAATTATTGGCGGAAACGCCTCATGCATGCTCGCAACATGTTTGCTTAATTCATGTGCATACTTCGGTCATGTCGGCACAGTGTTTTGAAGCGATAGCCTTAAGGAGCTCGTTGCGCAGAAAATCCGGCGTCGGCGGTTTAAAAAAGTTCAATAATTTTGGCGGATCGTTGTTCTCGTCAACGCCTTACGCTTATTCACACTGGCACGGATCCGCGTTCGCAAACGGTTGCGACCGGTTGTATAGAGGCGACGATGCGAGTCCGTGTTCCTCGTACGACAGCTCTTGCATACTTGCTAGCTCTTTTGAGCGAGCCTGTAGCGTCACCTGTCGTTGTCTGCAGCCATTTCTGCCGGAGGCAGCTGTCTTGTCGGCTATCGAGATATTGAAGTGGTGGTGTCTTCGTCTTGTGAATGTGCCTCATTTGTCAGCACCTGAATATGTTCGGGTATGGGTGGTGGTTGGGTGCCCAGTGCCGTCTTCGATTTTCGAGGCTTCTTCTTCATCGGTGAAGAATTCCGACTTGTCTCCCTCGCGAGCAAGCCGCATTACAGTGGTGTACGTCCTAATGCAATCCTCTTGGTCTTGACCAAAACGATGGCACTTACCACAGCGAGGGACGCGACATTCTCGGCGGATGTGGCCTGTTCTCTTACATCGAAGGCAGAGGGGCGCTCTTCCGGGGACAAGGACGACAGCGTTGCTGCCGAACAGAGGCAGCTGGTGCGGGAGGTTTTCCTTGGTGACGCTTTTCTTCAAGTTCATCCTCACCAGCCTTGTTGTCGTCTGAACATTCACGAAGCCTTCCGCCCTCCATGTGTCTCGGGCTACTTCGTTGATCTTTCCGTAAGGCTCAAAGGCCCTCCGCACTGTGTCGTCGCTTATGTGAATAGGTATCCAGATGGAGCCGTATTCGTTCCTCGCACTCATCGGGATCGATGAGCAGTGCATCTTTTTTCCTTTTACCGTAAGTTCCTTAGCTTCCAGGAATTTTCGCTTCGCTGTCAGGGAGTTGAAAGTGAAGAGCCAGACATGGTTCATCTGGTATGCGCCGGCACCAATGAGGTCCTTTAGAACGCCGTGGCGTTCCGTTTCTCCTCGAAAATCGTTAATCTTGTACGGGCGTCCGGTGATGTCGCAATGAGCGAATATAGAGTTCAAAACTTCAGTGCCCGTAGGCAGTGACGGCAGAACCACTCGGTAGGTAATCCTGGGACATTTCAGCAGACGAACCACTGGCCTGTGAAGGCCGTTGAAGACGCTCCACAGGAGCCCATTTTTTACGATCCGTTTCGAACGGAGTCACGCGGTTCTCTCCGGTCACACAGGCACGTTTGAACGGCTTGAAAACGAGCGGAGGTTCATTATTTTGCTATCGCGTTCCACTCTTAAATAGGAAGCGTCAGCGTCCTCCTGTAATTTTTGTAAGACCGATGGGACAGGACCTTCATACGAGAAAGAAACACGCTTCAGACGGTGCCTCCAGACTGTATTTTGTAGGATGTAGTGACAGTAGCTGCGTTCGATTTATTCGCACCTCCTGCACCGGTGCAGAAAAGTGTAGGGCGGTGCACTTCGGTTCGCATCTCAATACACACACCGGAAGTAGACTGCCCTATACACTTTTCTGCACCGGTGCGGGAGGTGAGAGTCAATCGAACGCAGCTATAGTGCTGACCGCTGCGTACCTTTCCCTTCTCTGCAGCCAGAGAGGCTGCGGGTGCCCAGCAAATGACCGACACCACCGAGGAAAGTGGCGGCGCAAGTCCGTACCTGTACGCGGTTCCAGCGCCAGCTCCGCTTCGAACGTCAACACGAGCGACAAGTTCAACCCGCGGTAGGCTTTCTCAGTCGAGATGGGTTGTCTCGCGAGTTATACATGCCACGAGAGGGGGTGGGACTGTATACGCTGCCTAGAACGCGCCTTCGACTGGTGTGTTTATTAAGGCGAAAGCCTTATATGTTTCATCGTTACAGTCGACCTTCAAAGTCCTTGAGCGAAAACACGTCGGCGACACGAAAGGTACCAAAACGTTTACGTGACCACTCAGGCGAATAAGAGGCAATGAGATTAGGAAGGATGACAAAGTGAATTAATAGAGATCGAAGTGAATTAAGAGGAATTAAAGTGAATTAGAGAAGTAAAAGAATTAACAGTAATCAAACCTAATTAAGAAGGACGATAAAGCTAATTACGAGGATACATGATTTTGAAGAACCGGAGACGGCGGACAAAAGGGGACGCGTCCGTCATGTCTGGTTTCAAGAATGTGTAACATCAACCAGCTCGCCACCTACTTACTTTATTTTTAATTAAGAGGAACTGAACTGAATGAAGAAGAATTAAATTGCATCAAGAGGAATTAAAGCTAATTAAGTGGATGATAAAGCCAATTAAGATGATGACTCAGCAAATTAGGAAGGATAACTCAGCACATTAAGAGGGATGACTCAGCGAATTAAGCTGGCGAGTGAAAGTGGCTATGTGAAAAAAGAAGAACGTGAAACAAAGTAGATCTTTGTGTTTGTCTTTAATGCATCGGAGCTTGAGCTTTCGCCTTCAAGTCGTCTTAGGGATAACAAAGAGACCCCGTGAATTTCGGCGTCGTATTCCGTCCAATCAATATAAATGCTTCCGAAGTGGAAACAAAAAGACGTCGTAGGATTCAGTGCGTTATGCTGTCAGATGTCGCGATCCTGGCGGTTGGTGCAGAAGTTCCGGCGAAATGCATCCGCGAACGCGAGCGTCACTGGCGTCGCGGAGTTGCAACTCCTGGCCGCCGACGCTTCCGTGGTCTGTCAAGCACGAGAGCGACCCGTAGCAGAACAGGGGTCTGCTGCATCCACTGCCGCTGATGGGACACCATGACGTCATCACTGGTCGTGAACGTCATCAGCGGAACTCGGGGACCACGTTTTAGGACCCGGCAGCTTTCCTCTTTCTCAGGACTCCATCAAACTAACACACGGGTCGTAGACACGTGGCGAGCACCATTTAGCGGTGCTACGAAGGCTGCATTCACAGATTTACGTTTGAGTGGGCTCCAGGTCTCTAACCGCTTACGACGAGTGGTATAATGTTCCTGATATTCTCCGAGAATGCACAGAATGTCCTGTGCATGCATTATGCGTGCGTTATGATTTTTCACGGAATGCTTCGCGCGGATTCAGATGCGTTGCTCGCACGACACACTCATGTATTCTCCGGGGGTGACAGAAGGATCGAGACAAGTTTGAATTCATCAAGGACTCTTGACATCCTGAGATTCACGTGTGCAGATACGTTTTGTCGTTCGTTAGCCGGCTGCGCGCGCGCCGAAAGTCCTCAACTACGGGGTGCTTCCACGTCAGATCATACAACGAGGGTCCGGGTCATATTTCCCTTTTATATTTATGTTTCATTTCATTTCATTTTATTCACCTCAAGGGCGTCCGATGGACGCATTACTAGATTCAAAACAAATGACAAAGGTTAAAACAACAAACAAAAAAACAACAAAAAATAGAATAGCAAAACACGGAAAAGTGAAATGCTATCGCTGATGCACCCAATGTCGACGAACAAAGCGAAATAAAGAAAGAATGAAGTACAAACAAAGCACAAAAGCTATTATACAAAAACATAGTCAAGGTGAGTAATTATACAATAGTGAACACTGATCTCTAAATGAAATTGGATTGCTGTCGGTAACAATGTGATCAGGTAGTGCATTCCAGTCTCTGATACAAAGTAATAAGGGGGAGAAAAGGAAAGTGTTAGTGCGACTGAAGATTGGTTCTAGTTTCCGAGAATGATCTAGTCTTGGCGATATAAAACTGGCAAACTGGCATGTGAAAACTATATGTGAAAGCCATGTTCTTGGGAGGGGCATTCAGCTATATGCGAATGCCGTAGCTATTTTCTTCCGGAAGTATGACATTTTGAAGCTCGACGCCTGGAGATTGCCAAGGGTTTTACTACTGGCCATTCGCACAGCCGTCAATTTCACACCAAAGCATGGACGTAGTAATCTTTTATATATATTTATTTTATGAATGGTTTACAGCATGTGCACAGAATATTTAGAAATTACAGTAAGCAATTTCTATGCAAAAATGTTACAAAACACGTTAAATAAATATATTTGAGAGGTACATTCGGAAATTATTTATCAACAAACTACTTCATATAAACCAACGCCAAAATATATCGAAATGCACATACTTCAAGTGCATTTTACGAATATGTAAGAAACAAAAAAAAACCTTCACTCAGACATGTACACGTTGCCCAAAAAAGCAACTAAATACGTTACTCGTTACCGATCCTCAAAATGAACGCGTTACTTTACCTCAAAAGTAGCGAGTTACATTTCTCGGTACTTTGACCACCAAATACACAACTGCACGCTTCTGTTTCGTCGTTACTATTTTTATTATTTTTTTTAGTAGTTGTTGCATTTCAGCAGCAGCAGCCTCTCGAAGTTTTCATCAGTTATGTATCGTCCACTTCATTGAGAATACATTACCGGCGACGCTGAAGAGTCGTTCTACTGACGCGCTCGAAAGGACAGCAGTGTTGTGCTTCAGGAAGAGCTGGTGAATCTGGGGTTCCCTTCTCTTTTTTGTTCTTTTTGCTTCTAAAGTTCAAAGCTGACAATGAGTTCTGTGCCTTCCCGCGTTGGCAACCTCCGGGTTTACATTCGGTCTGTACACGATTCTAGAAGGTTCAACCAACGAACCGTATTGTGTTCTCGGGGTGAAGAACTTCCCAGCTGTAGAGTTCGACTGACGTGTTCAGCGATAAACGCTGCTATACTGTCATACTCTTCAGTTGTTTTTCGGGTTGCCCATCTGCCTTCCGGCAATAGACGCATGTTGAGGTTATAATTAAAACGAGGCTGTTTAAACGTTGTTGTGCACGGTACTCCTCTATAGTAACGAAATAACGTTACTCGTTACTTGGCCTTAAAAGTAACTAAGTAGGTTACTCGCTCCTTTTTGTTAAAGTAACTAAGTATGTTACTCGTGATTTTTTTAAAATGTCACTAAATACATTACTCTTTACCAAAAAGTAACTAGGTAGAAGTAACTCGTTACTAGTAACGCGTAACGTACATGTCTGCCTTTACTCTAATTGAACGAGTTTGTCTTCGTTATAGGGGCTTTGCCGCATGACGTCGGATCTAACGAGGCATTTTCCAGAACCGAAAAAGCTCTACAGAGGTGGTGTTTATATCGTAGGGTGTAGAAAGGTATGCTGTCCCTAATTTAGCTATCCCCCCCTCCCCTTCCCCTGCCCTTTTTTTTCTCCTTCTTTTTTAAACACGTTTAAGGTGAGTGTTGTTTCGGAGCGCTGTAAAAGTGTGCGCATTCGTTATAGCTCTATGATGTGGGTGAATTATAGTTTTCGATTATTCCAACCATTTTTTTTTCAAATGAATTCATACCTTTGCATTTAATAATTATAAAGTTAATTGGTAAAATTAATTATTTACCTAACAATATCAAGCAATTGTTATTTTTAATTTTGCTCTTATGCAGGAACCAGCATTACACCAACGCTTGCCTACTTTTCACAAGAACGATTTAGCCCGCGTTTCGTGAAATTCTTCCTCGCGTGAGCTGAAACGTGGTGGCGCCAGTGCGCAAATCGTCCCCAAACCACTTCCGATTCAGAACTAGGCGGCGGGTTTCGCAGTATTTGCGAAATCAAATATCCACGCTCTCTTCTGGAAATGACCACTTATAGCACTGTCATACTTAATTCACTCTTACTATAAAAAATGAGGAGTAAAAAAAATTAGGTAATATACGTGAACAGAAAGAGTGCCGGGGCTACCCAGTAGGCGGCAGCACTGAGTTTGTTGCCAAACAAAAAGGGCGAATAGCTGAGTGCTTCTCTCAAGGACACGACTTTCATACAGCAAATATTTTACAGAAATATACAAATGCGACCCGGACCATTGTTGCATCAACTAACATGGAAGGACCCATCAACAAAACCCTCGATGTTATCAACTTTTATCTGTATTCCCTTGTACCGCACGCATCGATACTTAGAAATGGTAAGCTGGTTTCTTTGCGTTCACACAATGCTGAACACCAAGATACCTACTTTCCCCGCCTTGTTTTCTTGCGGTGACAAACCTTCCTCGTGTGACGGCTCTTGGCTTCACTGTAATGTGCTGTGTGCGTACAGATTTTAAATGTCGTCAGCAGTGGCGTCGGCCGACACTCCTTCGAGAGCAAATGGTCCGGGGAAGGGGAGACGGGTCTTAGGAGGCAATGCGAAAAAACACAATAGAAACCTGACCTGGGACAGCGTGACTTTCTACAGCCTACAATAAAACATCGCTGCTGTACAGCCTTTTTTCGGTTGTAAGATAATGTATCAGAGGAGCCTACGTCGTGCAGCAAAGCCCGTTCAGCAAAGGGCAACTGCTCAAAATGAGTCAAAGTTTGTTGTCGTTTTTCTTTTAGGAATGTCATGTGTTACTCAATATTTTGCTATCCCAAGTTAGTTCAAGTCACTGCAAAATGTTAGGTAGAGTTTAAGAAAAAAAAACTGAAATACGGAGTTTCTTTTTTTATTATTACTGACGAGAAATTTTGTGGGATTTAAAAGGTGACTTGCGTTTCTGCAATAATAACAAAACTGCAATTATGGCTAAACGTATTGTCTTACGTATTCGTTAAATGCATTTAGAGACGTTTATTTTGATGTATTTTGCGCCGTTTTATATGAAGCAGTTCGTTGGTAAATAATTTGCGAACCTGTCTATAAAACGTGTTTATTTGACGTGTTTCGTCATTTTTTGCATATAAATATTCAACTGTATTTTTAATATTCAGCGTATATATTGTAAATCTTTCATCAATAAACAAAAAAAGTATATTACTAAGCGCATGCTTCGGTGTGAAAGTGACGGCTGTGCAAAGTACCACAGTGAAACCGCGGCAGTCTCCACACTTGGAGCTTCGAAGTATTATACATCTCCGGAAGGAAATTAGCTACGGCGTTCACATATAGCTGAACGCTCCTCCCAAGAACATGGATTTAACGTATAATTTTTACATAAACATAAAAGAATATGACCGGGAGAGTATCATCTGACCTTCAACAGGATCCCTTGAAACATACTCAGTCAAGCTTCTTGTGCTACCGTTGGCCTCCTCCCAGTGGCACCTCGGAAAAGTGTCGCGTTGCAGACCGTATGGTCTGGGGTTCGATACCTACTGCGCAGCGTGTTAAATCTCACAAATTGTGATCAATTGTGAATAATTATGACAGAGTATGCTTCTTGGAGGGGTACTCAATAAGTTTGGCCACCTAAGCTCTCATTTTTGTTTTTATTCAGTGATGGAATAAAAAAAAATGTGACGTTTGAATGAAAGTTTGGAATCATCTTTTCAAGGAGCAAATCACTTTTTGATGTGGTCCTCAGCAGCGGTGATCTACTTCCGCCACCGGTGCTCTAGTCTCTACACGCGGTCGTAGAAGAGTGTGGGCAGCTGTTGTCGACACCAACGGCTCAGTGCATTGACAACCTTTTGAACGGACACGAACCCGTACCTCATCTTGGGAAACAGGCAAAAGTCTGATGGTCCGAGGTCCGGGCTGTACGGTGGGTGAGACAGAACATATTTAAACTGCAGCTCCTTCAACGCATTGTGAACTCGTCAACAACCACCCTCATCCTCCTACGACGGCATGTATATATGAGACTAGCACACCGTGGAGAGTGCATCGCCGCTTGTGGCGACTATATAAAGAACTAAAGTGCTAAAGAAACGAAGAAAAAAGAAGAGATTCCAAACTTTCATTTGTATGCAACATCTTTCAATTCCATCGCTGAGTATAAAAGTTACAGCCCAGGAGGCATAACGCATTGAACACCTCTCGTGTATGCCTTGTATCATTATGCGTTGCCTGCTAGGGGTATGTATGCTTTCTGTCGCCTTGGTCTGCATGCAGCGGCTTATTGTTACACTCGAGCGAACGCTATCCGCATAAAATTCAAACCTTAAAGCAAATATGCGTTAAACATGATGATTTGTTTCATCCTTCCTACACCAGGTTCCACGGCGAGCAAAGTCCCCGAACCCACGAAGAGTTCGGACCGGGGTACGTTCTCAGTTGAGATTTGTTGGCTTGTACGGCACTACAAGCATGCAGGGGTGGTGCTTTTAATGGCAATGCATCTGGTGTTTAGTTTCTTTAGAGTATTTGGTAATGTAAAAACTGTTGCAGCTTAATATCTTTAGCGAGGCTCCATTTACAAGAAGCTCATCCCGCACTGAAGAGAGTTAGCATGCCAGTGTCCTCCACCTGACATACTATTGCAGCATTTTAAAACGCGCTGTTTTGAGCCGCTGCCATACGCGCTGGTGGCGACGTTGACACGAGCTAGGAGGTACTGCACGGGTCCTCCAGCAATGACGTTGTTGTTGTTTTTATTGTTTTTTAGGGGGCGGGACGCGCAGGCATTCTTCTTTTTGTGTTTTTTGTCCGGCTCGCGCTTTTCTCTGGGTCTTTGGTGATCAGAGTTGCTCCTTCAGATCTTACGCGAAAACAAACTAAAATAAACGGTCTATGAAAGAAAGAATGTTCTAAGAATTCACTTTTGGACGAACGGTATTGTCCTAAGATATCACTATATTGTTTCATCTTTTAAATCGTAGAGTTTAAAATTAACGTGAGAGAAAACCTTTGGAACGTTTTAGTTCATTTGTTTACTAATAGTCTGAAAGCGAGCAAATTACTTTCAAAATATTAGATTTGAAAATACTCTGCTTTGCTAAATATGAAGAAATAACAACTTTGCGAGTCAAGACATTTGAAAACACTCTGCTTAACTTTCGAGCGGCAATTTGCATGGCACAATTGCGTTATTTTGTTGCGCTAGAACTGTGTTTTCTTAGCGTACTCCTACAAAGTATCTAGCATAAACTTCACTATACATTGGTCCACGTGAAGCAAGGCCTCATACTTATCTCGCGTTGATGTAGACTGCATCAAAGTCTGCACGCACGAGCGAAAAATTTCGTTAAATGCTGCCGCTGCTCTGGCATTCGTGCAGTCTTGCAGTTTTGTTAAATGAATACTAAAAAAAATCTCTGAATTTTCTTTTTGTTTATTTTGGCTCGTTGGTTGTATTGGTTGGTAATACAGTTGAACGATGTGGGTGGGTCAGCAGAGGTAACTTATGGCGAATTCCACTGGTCGTTTTGGAGCGCGCCATGATCAACTTTTCTGGAGGGTACCTATTTCACTGGGCGATCGGGATCGAGACGGACATGCTCCACTCGTCGTTTTGGATCAGCTCCCACTCCAGATCTCGATCCGGATGCGAAAAAGGCCTCTCCGCCGATTTCGGCGGATTCGACCGAAAGCCAGCCTGGCGAACCCTTGGCGCGCACACGTGACTTCCTTTCTCGCCGGGCATCACATCTCGCCTCGGAAGAATTCGTAATAGCCGCTCGCGTAGTGCCGCCCACTTTACTTCTGCTGCTGCTTGATGACAGTTCGACGCCAAGTTGCTCGAACAGCTGCTCCAGCCGCAGCGGCTCGAGTAGCACGACGACGAGGACTGCTTGTATGTCGCGCATGAATTGGACTGCCTTTTCCGACCTCCGCAGAAGAGTCTGAAACTCGTGACCTACTTGGACACCGTTCACTAGTGTTCCGATGAAGAGGCAAGTATGCTACTCTGATGAACATCGCTGATCGACACGCATCCTTTACATCATGATTAACTTCGCTTGTGCGCTGAACAAGTGTTCTTAGCGCCGCGATTGCGAAAACATGTGCTTCCGCATCGGAGACCGCGGGAAAGGAATGGGAAGGCATCGGCCAATTCTGGAGGAGTGATCATGTTCCACTGGAGGATCTGGAGGCGGAGCGACTCCGTACGGATCGCGTGCTCCATCATGGATCTGGTCTACTGATCGCGTCGAGCTCCAAAACTGACCAGTGGAATTAGCCATTAGTTGGGAGAAGTCTGTGTCGGATGGTATGATAGAAAGGACGGTTTCGAACTTTAGCCCCATGTTCGAGGGGAGAGAAGCTGGCTGCCAGATGGATAAAAGATATTTTCTGTGTAACGCTCGTGAGAATATTAGGAGATAGATGCAATCGGTGATCTGCGAAAAAAGCTTATTTTTAACCTTTTTTTTTTGTTGTTCACGTTTCGCTTTTTTGCGGCTTCCCTGCATGCACACGATAATTTCTCATATGCAATAATACATTTAAATTCTAATTTTGTCTTGCTGAACAATTTCTGCATAGAGTATATAACCACAAATTACTGCTGAATGCATAAAAGTCGAAACATCTCATTACGAATTCGAAAGTTGCGCCCTTTTGAAGATAATTTTTAACTAAAAACTTCATCTCTGCTAGGTGATACGTTGATTTTGTGCCTCGTTGTAAGTCCGCTTCCAATATTTTTCTCGGTGTCTTTTAATAGCGCACATTTCCGCCTCTCTAGACTCATCAAACGCAGAGTTGGAGCCAAAAGTTCGCGAAGCGCGGAGATTGGACTTCGGCGACAGATACGCGCCGTCATTGTCGAGAGTCCAACCGGCGCGCTCCATAAACTTCAGCCCCTAACCTTGCATTTGACGAGTCTAGTGCCCCGCTTGTCCTCGAATGAGTCTGTAGTATTATTAAATCAATAAGTGAACAAATGCAGTGTTTCGCAGGTGTGACCACGGACACGTTGAGACCGACATCAACGAAGAAATGGTCCAAGATCCGCAACGACATGCTCCTTTGCGTCGTGGGTCGCCGCGCCGTCTCGAGGAAGATGTTTCCCCAGGACGGCGTGTGCACACACGTGTTCTACGCGCACGTTGTTCTGGAGGGCAATCGCATCTCGGACTCGGAGACCAACGCCAGCCTGGCGACGTTCTCTGCCGTGGCCCGGGACTCGCAACGCACGGGCTACGGGCTTTCCTTCGACTTTAGGTGCGGCCATATTCCCCGGTGAAGACAACATTATACGAATGTGTTCCATAATCCTGCCTCGTGTTTCGGCAGACTATCGAAAATTCCTACGAATAGGCCCGTTGCTCTCGGCCGAAGGGCTCGAGCGCATCCGTAAGACTAGAGTTAATAGGGAGTTTTCGTTAATGGTTTTCGCCTTCCCGCAACGCTTTTCGAAACCCGCTACGATGTCTGAAACTCACAGCGAAGGCCGTCGGTGCGCATGCGCAGTAGCAGCTTCTTTGTCGCGAAGGGCTTAGCCCAAGCAATCGTGGTCCGACGGCGTCTGGTTTTCATTTTGCACGGCAGATATCCACGTTCTCTGAAGAATCGAGCACAAGAAAGCTGACCTTCAAACCTTTCTCGACTCTTTTGGCACAGCCCCAGTAGCTGCGTTTGACGAGAAGGCAGGTTTTAGTCTGATTTCTTTCAAAGCAACGCAGGAATGCACGTCTCGCATGGTGACTTCCGCCCACAGCCCCAGACCGGAAGTACGCTTGATGCGCCGCCACCGCGCCGTGACGTAACAGAGTTCAGTTCGTGTATACGCTCCCTACAGGAGCTGCGCAGTTTGTTTTCCACGTGCCGCCATGCCCCTATTCGCCGAGATCGATCACGTGAGGAGCAGAGAATCCAGCGCCCTGCAGGAAAGCCACCGGTACGGTCGCTTCGCCGACGTTACACGCGCCCCAGCGTATGTTCCCCTGTTTTTGCCTCCTTACCCTTCTTTTCTGTTTTCCATGCGCGGCGTCGCTATTCGCCGAATTCAGTCACGTGACGAGCAGAGAATCCAGGGCCGTGAAGGAAAGCCGGCGCTACAGCAACCCGCGGAGGGTGAACGCGCAACTCTGGCTCCCGAAGGAAGCCTAGAAAGGAACTCTACGTAAGATTAGGATTCCTACGTTAACAACCAACTCTGTATATATGACCATGTCACCCGGAAGCGTGCCTATGGGAAGCGCTGTGCACTGATGCCGCCGATATAATTTCGCGAAATCCCACAAGACGGCGCCATGTCTCAGCTCTTCGAGGCGTGCTAGAAATTCTCGGGGTAATGGGTTTGTACGCGTCCGAAGCGGTCGCAAATTGTTTATGAATGGTCTGCTTTCGCCCCATTAATTAACACGAATTCACCGAAAGAACAACGCTACATTTAAAGCATCCCTTAAGATAAATGTAAAGAAAAACAACACATAAACTGAGCTCCATTTTACTCTACAGGGTGTCGTTAAAATAATCGCATAAATAAGCCAATGAACAAAATGCCATCAAATGTTTCACAAAGTTGCCTTTAGGTAGTGCATTTATCATACTAAAATTACGTGAATGTAGGTTGTTAGAAAAAGAGTAAAAAAAAAGCCTGCTTTTTTTCCCTGTGTGTGGGTGAAAAACAAACAGACAGTCGGGTTCACGCTGCTACTCGTGTATGCTGCCACGCACGCTCGGATCTTCTGAATCTGCTTAAGGCCTGGTTCACACTTGCGAATCGGCGGGCGAATCTGCGAGAATTCGGCCGCCGGGCGTAGCGTCCACTGTGCATTGCCGCGGCCGATTCCGCTTCGGCGGCAGCGGATTAGCTGTAAGTGTGAACCAGGCCTTGGGGTCTCTATGAAACATTCACGTTTTTCTATCATGTGTTGCCATATGTAAGTAGCAGCGTCAACTCGACGGTTTGCTTCCATTTTCCTACCGCGCATAGAAAAAGAAAGATTTTTTTTTTCATTCTTTCACGAACATTTAGGTTCACAAATTTTGAGCATGATCAATGCACCACCTAAAAACACCCTTGTGAAAGGTTTCATGGCACTCTGTTCACTCGCTTACTTTTAAGATGTTTTCACGCTCGAATTATCTCGAGAACAGCCCGTAGATGGGAGATAAAAATAAAACATATACACGCCTCTAGGATCCTGTCTAATCCATATAAATGAATGTCCTAGAGATTTCGGAATGAAAACAGATGTTCGCCTTCTATGAACTCACGAGAGACCATGGCAGAATTTTGAGCGAGAGGCCCATGTCAGCCAGCACTTGTAGGTCACGCGCGTTCTCTGTCCAAAAACCTCGAACAGGTGATATCTAAAACAAATGTGAATGACTTCGAAATTTATCGCTCTGCGGTCTCCTGGTGGACTCAGCCTAAAGAACTCAGCTGATGAACTCTGTATGTGTGCGTTTGGACGGGGGTGGGATAAATTACTGATTGCAGCTGCACAGCATGACCGCCCACTTTTTATATGTACACTAAATGCAACATTGCAACACAACGAGGAGTCGTTGTGAATTAAGGGGGTGTAGGGAAATCACTGGTTCGTGCCGTAACGTAAGAAACCGGCGTTGTGTGACCCAGCACTTAAGCGGCATTGCAGCATTCGATCATGCGCGAGCCACCAAGCGTATGTCAGCATGCGCCAACGTTAATAAAACACTCAGTTGGAAACTCGACCTTGAAGCCCGGACCGCTGGCGTCCAGCGAGACCGAGTTAAACACGATAACAGCGTTGGCATGTGCTACGTGCGATAACAGAACTTTTGAGATAAGTAACAAAAAAGTACGAATAAAGTCAAAGAAAAATACAACTCGCGCTTTGAGTGTCCTATAAAAACGACAAGAATTGTTTTTTTATAGCTACTTGGTTCTTGCTGTTTTCTTTCACACATTTATATCCGCCAATGTAGTTCTGCCAACTTAGCGTTTGCGAGCAGCGTGTGAAAGCGTAATGACGCACAACCGAAACGCGACCGAAAAATATTCGATTTTGCTTGCCAGGGGCGCTGCAAAAACTTGAGAGTTACAAACTTAGCAAACAAAAAGCTGGAAAAAGGAACCTTTCGGAAATAAGTTGTTAGCCACAACAAACGTCAAAGATTGCAAAAAAACAAAAACTTCGTAATTGTTTAAATAATTACTTAAATTTATGTAATTAACTCTCCAATTCGTGAAAATCAATATCGTTTTAATCAGGAACTTGCTGAGCATATTCGAAAACCTCTAACCCAGTGGATCCTAGGAAGACGTAAAGTGACCACTCGCGCAGCAGCACACAAGGTGCTGGCGTCCTCGAAAACGCGGGTGATATTCTTATCATCCACGTTTTGACTTCCCCAGTCATGCGCCTGCTGTACGAGTGGTAACATTAGCCCGCGCTTCACACGTGCGTTTTAGAGCGAAGCTGTTTATGGCTAGGGTTCCGTGAATTCTTCGTGTGCGTCAACGAAAACTCGGGTCTCGAATTCGATGCAAAATCGCTTCATTCTATGCAAACACTTATACGTGTCATCACTTGGATATGCATTTTCAGTAGCTTAGTTATGAATAGGCACCATTTTCAAGCTCAGTAGACTCTCAGGTAGATAATAAAGGTTTCTCAAAGATTTGCCGCGGTGCGACCCGCGTCGGCCACGTCTAAGCTCCCATCGCCCTCTCTTTGTCCTCGTTCCAAGCGCTTGCTTCCCTAGTTTCCTTTCCTTCTGCTCTCCCGAGGTGGCGGTCCCGTCGCGCGTGTCTAGTTTCCTCCGGATCTTCGGGGCGGGTCTGTGTCGTTTGCTAAACAGCTTTGCTTGTCATCCACCTTCACAGAGTGGAACGGATCGTGATTTTTGTTTTGTTTTTTATGTACCAAATTGGCTAATTAGCGCAGATCAATTGGGCAAGTTTTTTTTTACACTAATTTTTTGCGTTATATTTTTTCATGCAAAAGTGGTGTCGTGAAACATCCTATTTTGTCGTTTCCGCACAGGTAGCCTTTGTATGCTTAATTTGTGCGGATTAAAAAAAAAAAAAGGCTTGAAAGTTTTGCGCGATATAAAGGCAACGCTATTCAACTGCGAAGCCTAGTCCTCTAGTCACGGGGAATTGTTTGGTGTTCTCCCGCTTTCTTTAGAGCTCTCCAACGTTAGACATAATGAGGCTGCCTCGATGGAAACGACTCGAAGGAACGTTGCTAAACACGCTCTACTACCTGTTGTAGTGTACGGTTTGCGCACAGATTAATATTAACAAAACTTAGCTAATTAATCTGCGTTATTTAGACAGTTTCGTCTTAACGTTCATAATGGGACTGGGAACAGTATGCTGCATTGAATCGACATACGCAACGTGCAGCGGTAGTATTTTTTAGCGTCTAGGCACAATTCAGTCTAAACATCATGTATATAAATGTCTTTATATCGTCTAATTAAAGACAACTTTAAAAAAATAGGCAAAACTTTTTTTTAGTTTCTTTGCCTCCTTTCCCGCGCCTTTCCGCATCACGCCGAGGACTGCCTAGTACTGGATTGTCTTGGCTGCTCAGCCGAACAGAATATGCAGCACCTATGGGTCGGTAACTCAAACGGAAACTCCTCAACTGCTTCAAGCATTCAAGCTTTAAAGAGATACTAAAATAAAACAAACTAATGTACCTCTCACGTTCAGAAATAAGCCCGACTAGATCAACCATATCTGCTAACGACCATCGCACGTTTGTATTTTGTACGGATGGCTATATGTTTCGTTCTAAACGGCCGGTTCTAGCGAGCGCTCGGAGAGCAGCCATCGGAGAGCGCGATGCGTCACGGGAAACTGTGACGTCACTCTACCCAGCACGGGCCAAACTACGGGGAGGCTGGCGTGGTTATGAGCCTCGCCACTTGGTGGCGTCAACGCGTTTCAGCCTAGCCGTTCGAGATGCCCAAGCTTTGGTTGAGCAATGTCAACAGAGGCAAAAAAGGAACTCCCCTGCGCTTTAAACTCACCTCCTCCTCTTCTCAGTATCCTTCCCTCTTCCCACAGGTGTAGAATAGGCGCGGGAGAGAAGGAAATCCGGATCGGTCAACGTCGACGGGGAGCGCGCGCAGATTGCCGCCGTACTTCCGCGGAGCGGCGTTGCTTTTACGGGACGATTGGCGAAATGACATTCCAAGTACTATGAGAACACACACCAACCTGTTTGCTCTATACTGACGTATAACCTCTGCAATCCAGTAATCGGTTTATTCGGTATAAATCAATCATTTGACGTCTTTTCAAACAAAAATATTGGCGTTTTTAAGGTGTTGCCATGAGCGTAGTTGACAATTTGACGATACGATTCGGGCTAGAATTTCGTTTCAGTACCGCTTTATGTAATACACAAATGCTTTTCTCCCACAGGAAGTCCGTTCAAAGTAACGTCGCTGCTCAAACAACGGGAGGCGGGAGCACGCTGGACGACCTTTGGCAGACGCACAAAGTGCAGCACCACGGTATTCTCAACGCCGTCGTTCCGTCCGCCAACATGGATGCGATCGTGAAAGCAGAGTTGAAACTAATAGAGGTAATACGTCTTCAAGCTCGTCCTAAAGCGTAGCGCTTTGTTGTCAGGTTGTTTCTACCTTTGTCATGTGAAACTGTAAAACTTTAATGGAAAACGGCTTTGAAAATGGCTGTTGACTTTGACTTTACAAGAGAGGGGGCACTTTAGCCAATGCAGTACAAGTGCTACCTTGCGGTTTTAACTCGCGCCGTGTACTAGTAATATTTAGACAAATAGCAAACCCTCCGTCGATATTGAAGCCTGGAGGATCCACCGTGAAATGGCACTCGTTTAGAGGTGGGGGATTCATATGCATTGCCCAGAGAGCACGCCAGAGGAACGCCTTAACTTGCTCCAGACCTATAGTTAGTCTCGACGTACCTTTCTTAGGTTCTTCTATGCCTTTTCTCTGGTTCACCACATAATTGCCAAAGTGCCCGACATGAGCCAAATATGCCACGTTCAACCGAACCACCCGCAGTGAAGAATACTCCTGGCACTTGGATTTAGGCCCAAAGTTGCGAGGCGAAAACCAGACAACCGGAAGTGAAATTTCTCGCGTTTCCTCTGAGAACTGAGGCCCAAAGAAACCAGGTGATAACCGGACAACCAGGCAATCAGGCCTAACTCGGACACTTGTTTGTCCGGTTGTCCTCAACGTAACCTCAATAGCCTGACGAACTGCCCCTTGACGAATTGTCCTAGGACGAAATGCTCTGTTCGACGAACTGCCTTGCTACCAACTGACCTGCTACGAATTGTCGTTCGACGAACGGCCTGCGGTCCGGGCAACGTGTTGTAATTCTTTATGGGGACAACATGGTGGAAGCTAGGGTCCTGTTGCGACCGAGCGGCTGTCCGGGAGCTTGGTGTACGGTAGGGAGCCGAGCCAGGGCAGGAGCACACCTGTGGAGCCGGACTGGAAGTGACCAGGTGGAGCTAGGAGGGGGTGTCTCCGCAGACAACTCTTTATATGTGGCATATAGACAGGTTACATCATCAACGGGTGAATACTAGAGAACACAGAGAACACAAAGTAGCAGCCGCCTGCTGCTCCTTTTATAATGTCAGATTTCCCCACATCCCTAGTAGGGAACCCCCACCCTTGACCAAAATGGCGTGGTCAGTCTTCGTCACGTTCAGGCACGCCCCTTCCTCTCCCTCACACACCGCCACACGCGCACGCACACCAGGGCCAGCCGTCTCTTGGCCGCGGTGTCGCCGGTCAATCGCGTGGCGGACAATGGCAGCCATCGTAGGTCGAGGGGAGGCGGAAGGCATCCATAATTGCAGGCGTCCTGGCTTCCGTGTGTCAGGGGATAGTCCCATGGGCGATCTAGGCTGGGGAAATCGAGTGAAGCCCCCTCTTGTGGAGGACGTCCCAAGGCCGTCCTGGTCGGCGGGCGTCGAGGTCAGGCAGTAGAAGCAAGGAGAGGGGCCGGACGGCAAAGACGGCCAGATGACACTGGCGGGCCAACCCGACGCATCCTCTCGGTAGCCGGGTCACGTCGTCCCCGTGTACCAAGGTGCGTTGGCGACTCCACGGCGCCTCTCGCTTCTGTTTCCGGGAGCAGCTGACCTGAAGCCACCTAAGGACGACATCCTCCAGGGCGTTCACCCTTGCCGGTCGGTCAGAAGGTGTTCAACGTCGCCCAGGGGCCTTTCGCAACAGGTTCCTGGTTAGAACCAATCATGAGCCTTTTTTCGCCACGTGATCACCCTCCCGCCCATACCCAGGTGCAGAGAGCGGGATGAGGTGACGAAAAGGGAGCGGATGATTGGTGAAACTGCACGGTCAGTTTAGGCTCTCAAAAGTCAACCCCCCCTCCCCCCATAATAAATAAAAAGTAAATAAATAAATAAAGAAGAAAGGAAACGCAATTAAAGAAAGCCAAGCAAAAGAAAAGTGTTTGCGGACTCGCGCACCCATCCGAGGGGCCCGATGGCACAGGCACTGGCAGGATATGCGTATGCCCTGCAAACTTGTGCATATTCTCTTTTTTGTCTGTGTGAAATATTCAATAAGCATTTTGGCGTAGAGCTATATTTGTACTTATTTTGGTAACGAATCTACTCGTAGTTCGCTACATTCGTATTTTCTGAGAAAAATTCAGAAGCTTGAGCAAATATTGAGCAAACCACTTCAAGAAGTACGTATTGATTATAACCTTTGACACGTGAACGGCCTTTACGTTTTTTTAATTAAACCGTTGCTTCTTAATTATAAACCGCTGCTTTTAAGAAAAGCAGCGGTTTATAATCCAAAAGACAGACTGTGCAATGTCAACGCGGCATAAATATTGAACTTCTCTAAAGTTGAATTCTGTAACTTCTGTTAAGACTTTAGGCGTGATTTTTCACGAACATATGTCATCGGACTCTTATATTTAAAAGCTTACTTTTAAACTCACGAATATCACAGGTGTAAAATACAAGCATCGCAATATTCTGCCAACTAGTGCAAAACTTGTAATTTATAACGAATTATTCAATTCCCGTTTATCCTACTATCGCCTCGTTTGGGGAACTACGTCTCGTAACAATCTGAATAAATTGTTTGTGTTGCAGAAGAAAACAAAATACCTTCTGCAAAATTAGTACCCATGCATCAACGAGAATCGCGGGCATGTAGGTCTGCGCGACGCTCTCGCTCTTCCCCATATAAAAGATTCGAAGTAAATAACTAAAAGGCAAGACGTTGGCGAACGCGCGTGCAAGATAAAATTTGTTTCAGGCTTTGCTTTTGAACAGTTACTACCACTGCAGACGCCAGCACGTGCAGCGACGTGTAACTACACTCGCAGCATGCTCCTTGGGGCTTGAGTACTTTAGCAAAAGTGTATATTGGGTTCGCAGGTAATGCGTCGTGTTATGCACAAAAGAAAAGTTTGAAACATACGGCAATGAAAGATAAAATAATATTTTTGTTAGAGGCTCGCAAAAATCTATGCGGCATCGCTTAAAATTTACAATTATTCATTAACCCAGATTGATAAGTTCAGCGTAAAATATATTATATAGGGAGTACGCCAGCGCCGGATCTTCGAGAGTGGCGTTCTCGGAACTAATCACGGGCCTCGGATAAATTAGCACACACTACCAACCATGCTGAATTTAAAAAAAAAGTTTGTATTCATGCAATAGATTTAAATGCATTACGCAAAATATTCTCCCCTTGCTGATAAATGTTTGGACCTTGGGCAAAATATTGTGGTAGTTGTTGCCTGTCACGTCTGGATTAAAGAACTGAAAACAAAATTTCGCCTACGCGTGTTAGTTCTTTAGAAGAAATAAGTCAAACAATTAACGTTTTGGGCGCCTCCAAACCACTCTCAACTATTACACCGTCTTCCGAGTCACGTGAGCAGTGACGCGCAATGAGAATAGGGAGGATCCGGTTGGGTTCTCTTTCAGAGCCTCTAGCGCGCACGGCCTCTGTTGGCGATTCACATGGCGACCTTGAAAGTTGGTCTGAGCGATACGGAGAGGAGGAGAGAGAGGACCGCGGGGAAGGGGGGGGGAACAAAGAGCTTCCCTTCCTCTAAAGAAGTTCGACTGACGAAGTAGCACAACGGGGTGAGGCTCAAGGGACGCATAGTTCTTTTTTTTTCTCCTCTGGACAGATTGGCGCCACTAAAACTGAATATTGGCCTCGAGACCCAGATTGAACTGTGTGGAAGCGTGCTTTTGTTTATCCATGGTTCTCTATGAGGCACGTGGTGATTCCATCTGTCCACAATGCGGGTGGAGACAAAGCATCCACACTAACGGCACAGAGCACGGGCAAGGGTACAGAGCACGAGCTCTTAGCAGTTGATTCCAGTGCGCGAGCGCTGCATTGGCGCCTCCCATGGCTTCGGCCTCGCGTGCGTAGCATTCGTCTTGCTCCAAGTAAGTGTTAAACAAAGCGTAGTTCTGCTTTTCACCGCATGAGCCGTGTCGATCGAATCTCGAGGCGAATAGTACAACTTTGTCGATATGATGCTCTTGACACATTTACTCATGTTGAAACGACAATATTTATCAAATATAGCATTAGATAGACCACATATGGGGACATCTTGCCAACTTAATTCATTATACATATTGTGCCTCACGCTTTAGTTACCATGACCGTCACCCCACGGCTGGAAGTCGCAGAATAGTTCCCGTTCCTTTTCTTTGCTATTACACGACGGAATCGCGATATTTCAAAAGAATGAGACGGTTTCTACTATGCCTTTTGATAAGATAACAAATTTAACCATTTAAAACTGCATATTCTTTCGGAGTTAAAACTACTGCCTCGCCTCTTCCCTGCGCATACGACTTTTACAGTGATGGAAGAAAAAGAAGTACTTGGAGATGGCAGACAATGAATTAGCGAAAATAACTGTACTGAAGAGAATCGTATTTGCGGAAGTGGTTAGGCCTTGTGTGTTTTAACACTGCATTAGTATACTTGACGATCTAAAAACGTTCGGGTTATAACATATCTAGGATTCCGTGTTTTCGGAGTTTCTTTCGAAAGAAATTCGGAGGGTGTTTTTCAGAGTTTATATTTTCGTTCGAATATTCGACTTTATCGGAGTTTATTTCTGTTAGATTTAAAATGTTCTAAAATTCGAAGTTTATTTTATTTGATAAACTTGGGAGTGTGTTGGTTTTTGGACAAGGACGACAGAAAGAATAAAAAACTTAAGACAAAAGGACGACGGACACTGTTCTATACTATAGACAGTTTTCAAGCCAACGATAACCGCGATAAGCAGAATTCCTCCGACATCGCTGACAAGTAGCTGATTGCTTACTGGAACTCGCCATGTCAAGCCGCGATGTGTTTTGGGGCGCCCGGAGGAGAGTTATTATGCTCAAGCTCCAGAAGATTTGAGCCTGATTTCAGTGAAAACCGTACAATTGGGTATCCGAACACCACCGCACTCTCACTGAAACTGGAACAGCGAGCTAGTATTTCGTTTTGACATATAATTTAGTGATGTTGGGGAAAATTTCCCAGCATGGCAGGGCAACCATAGTGTCCATATAGATTCCACACAGAGTCGCAGTTCAGAACTCTTGAACCATATTTCAAATACACACCAATTTGTATAAACGCAACAAAGACCTCTTTTTTTGCCTGATGCACGGTCACTACAAAGTCCACATGTCGACTATAGCCACTGCCAAGGTAAGGACGGCTGGGCATGTCTTACGAAGGCCCGGTCTCCAGCAAGTGCTCATTGCCTTTCTCCGTTCTTTCGCTCCACATGCACGCTCCAAGCGCACGAGACGCCGAAGTGTGATTGAAGGTGGGAAGGTCGGGCTGGAGACTGCTCCCTGCCCTTCTCATTCTGTCCATGGCTGTAGTATCAAATGGGCGGTTTCCTCAAGCGCTAGGCGTTGGCTCGTGTCCTTTACTTACTGTTTGGGCTGGGCGGGCTGGTGTCGTCTGTGAGAAGCAAACACATATACGAGTGAAAATCAGTATAAACAGAATTTGTTTTAGATTTGTTTGTTAATAGCTTTCTAACGAAAATATAGAATGTGATAGTTTGAGTTATATTGATAAATATTCGCGAGATGGTCAAATTAAGTTTGGAATTAACCATGTGATGAACATCTTTGGGTTCATCGCGAAAATGATCTCGTTATAGCGTCTATGGAGCAGCTGGTAAATTTTTTACTTCAATATATTTTTCTTTTAGTAAAGACACAACTTGAAGTGACCAGAGAGCCTGCCTCACCCGATTATGCGTTTGTTTACGAGCAATATTTGCTCTAGACAATTTTTTTATTATTTGATGTACATTCACAATATATTCGAGAGTTTGACGCGCTGAATTCACTAGCAACCATGTGCACTAGTTCAAGAATTGTACACACTCTAAAGGTTTGAGCTTTTTCTGTATGTTATTTAATATGCAATGTGCACACGACAATAAAAACGATTGGTTTAATGAAAGATGCCTACTTCGATGCGCACAAAGCACGCGATTCATCAGCAATATTAGCAATACATAAATGCGTAATAATATAGGGAGTGGTGAACATTAACCTGAAATCTTTTAAACCTTGACTGACATGTTTGAATGAATAAATATTTTTGACTATAATATCACACATTTTTTGCGATGGTTCGGATTTTTCGAGATTTACTACTACGCTGACTTGCGGAGCTTTAAGGGTGAAAGACAGAGCAGCTACAAATCTCTGACTCGAACTATACTTGCACGCTTCTGTGGGTTTTGTATTATTACTATAAACGTTTCAGCTTGGTTTCTATTGTAGAGCGAACAATTAGACATTCGATTACTACTTCAGCCTCTCTGAATCGTTCTGCACAAATATCACCTCACAAGTTGTTGGCTTTCCTGATGTACGGTCAAAAACAGCCGACATGGTGGCTAGTATCACTCTGAGCTTTTCGTTTATCGCTGGGCATGAATTGAATTTTACTTACTCGGGCGATGTGCGTTGGGCCCAATGGTTCGGGGTATTGCTACGGATACACAAACATACATACACAAGGTTTTTAACTAATGTCTAAAAAATGTTAATGAGTGCAATGTTGCTAACTATTGGCTTTGCCATAAATATTACGATAATCACCTACCTTTGGGTTGTTTATCAACATGATGTTCTGATTATGTTTATCAACATGAGCAGAAACCACGAACAAATTAGTACATTAAGCTTCGGTTCACAGATGATGCCTGTTTTAGGCTAGTTTTTCATCATTTGATATCATATTGAAGATCATATTGAAGTAGTACACTGATACAAGCAGACTGGTACGAGAGTTTTACGCACGATCTGTGTTGCTGCTTTTTTCGGTTGGTCATTTCACACTTCATCTACACTCGCGAGTATACCACTAAAGTCAGTGTGGTTAAATACAAGGTTTTTGTAAGGCACGAATAAACCACCTTATATCGATTAATAAAAGCATTTACCCGATCGTTGAAACTAGCAAAAAATGGCGAATTGTTGGGAGCGGTTCACTTTCACCTGATATCTTTCAATACTAGATTGATAGGGCCAAAATGTATGTCATCAAAGTTAAAAATACATATTTGAAAGGATTGGGTAATGTGGTTTTGAAGGGTAACTATAATCGTGAAAGGCTACAAATAGCTGCAAAGCTGATCGCTACAAAGCCATTACTCGAACTTACGCATTTGAGTGGCCAGGACTCAACAGGATACAGATATATAGAGTATTTCTTCTACTCAGAATACTTAAAAAAGGCATCTAAAGTAAGCAAATGCTTACTTGGAAATAACGTACTCTGCCAAGGTGGACGCCAGACATGAAGGATAAAACGATAGCGCAAAAATAATTACCTAATATCGACTGATTTCTTTTGGGCATATGAACTCGCACATTTGAACTTTAAGTTTGCTGCCAATTGTCAAAATATATTACAGCTGTTGTTGAGTTGAGATTATTTATTTATGGTTCGCTGCCGTTATAGCGTCCATTCAGCAGCAGGTTAATTTTTTTGCTTCAATATATTTTTATTTTAGTAAATACAAAACTTGAAGTGACCAGAGAGCCTGCCTCACCCTGTTATGCGGTTATTGACGAGCAATATTTGCTCTATACAATTTGCTTGATTATTAGATGTGCATTCACAATATATTCGAGAGTTAGGCGCGCTGAGTTCACTAGCAACCGTGTACACCAGTTCAAGAATTGTAGACCCCCTAAAGGTGTATGCTTTTTCTGTAGGGGATTTAATATGCAATGTGCACCCGACAATAAAAATGTGCGGTTTAATGAAAGATGCCTACAGCGATGCGTACAAAACAAGCGATTCATTAGCAATATTAGCAATATATAAATGCGTTTTAATATAGAGAGTGGTAAAGATTAACCTCAAATGTTTTAAACCTTGACTGATATGTTTGAATGAATAAATATTTTGACTTTTTGATATAACAGATTGTTTGCCATGGTTCGTTTTTTTTAGATTTACTACTACGCTGGCTTGTGAAGCTTTAAGGGTGAAAGACAGAGCAGCTAAAAAGCTCCGACTCGAACTATACTTGCACAATTTTCGGCAAAATGAAGTCAACACGTTGTACTTTGCTTGAATCTGGGGCATCCGCAGACCAGGGTTTTGCATTATTACTATAAACGTTTTAGCATGATTTCTATTGTAGAGCGAAAAATTGGACATTCGATTACTACATCAGCCTTTCTGAATCGTTCTGCACAAATATCACCTCACAAATTGTTGGCTTTCCTGATGTACGGTCAAAAACAGCCGACATGGTGGCTAGTATCACTCTTAGCTTTCGTTCATCGCTGGGCATGAATTGAATTTTACTTACGGTAGGGCCGAGGGGTTGCGGTGGGTCCTATGGATACACAAACATGCACACACAAGGTTTTTAACTAATATATGAAAAATGTTAATGAGTGCAATGTTGCTAACTATTGGCTTTGCCGTAAATATCAGGATAATCACCTAATTTGGGGTTGTTTATCAACAGGACAATCTGGTCATGTTTATCAACATGACCAGAAACCGTGAAAAATTAATACATTCAGCTTCGGTTCACAGATGATGCCTGTTTTAGGCTGGTTATTCATCATTTGATATTATATTGAAGACATATGGATGTAGTACACTGATACAAGCAGACTGGTACGGTAGGTTTACACACGATCTGTGTTTCTGCTTTTTCCGGTAGTTCATTTCACACTTCATGTACACTCGCGAGTATACCACTGAAGTAAATGTGGTTATATACAAGGTTTTTGTAAGGCGCGAATAAAGCACGTTATATCGATTTATAAGAACGATTTACCCCATCGTTGAAATTAGCAAAAAATGGCGTATTTTTGGAGTAGTTAACTTTACCCTGATATCTTTCTATACTAGATGGATAGGGCCAAAATTTATGTCATCAAAGTTAAAAATACATATTTGAAAGGATTTAGTAATGTGGTTTTCAAGGGTAACTATAATCGTGAAAGGTTACAAATAGCTAAAACGCTGATAGATACAAAGCTATTATTCGAACTTCCGCATTTGAGTGGCCATGAATCCAACAGGATACAGATATATAGAGTATTTCTCCTACTCAGAATGCTCAACAAAAGGCATCTAAAGTAAGCAAATGCTTCCTTAAGAACAACGTCCTCTGCCGAGGTGGACGCCAGGCGTAAAGGATAAAATGATAACGCACAAAATAATTACCCAAAATCTACTGATTACTTTTGGGCATATGAACTGGCACATTTGAACTTGAAGTTTGCTGCCAGTCGTCAAAATACATTACAGCGGTTGTTGCATTGAGATTACTTGATTACCAACATTGCCTCCGGGTGGAACTTGGGCCGCTTTTCTGCTGCGTTTAATTTTGGTATCACACCTCCTGACGGCTTAAGTTTGTCAAAGAATAGTGCGGAGCAGTAGTTAGTTGTGGCATATTTTGAAGACGGGCAACACATTTTCACTGGAATGCACCAGCTATGGTGAATATTTAGGAAGTTACTTAGTGAAGTCAAGTTAATTCAATTTCTAATTATCTCTTTATACTGGTAGCCGGAATTTTGCCGCGATCGATAACACTATCCCGAAGAAATAACATATTTATTTCAAGCGCGCTTAAAACAAAAATCCTTGTCGCTGGTGATGCATCTATTATATTCTTGGATCTGGGGCACGCGCAGGCGGGGATTTTCGTATTACACAAAACTCAAAATGGCTCAACCCGATTTAAAGTGCTGATCTAAACATTACACGCTCGATTACAACACTGTTTGGATCTCAAAGATCGTGTTCGCCTTATCCTTCATCACTATCCACACCAAAGAAAAACAGTATTTGCGGTGTGCCACGCCCAGAAAAAACACGTAGAAAGAACGGGTAACGATAAATCTTATATTTGTATTGTGTAAATCATATTTAAAACTAATTGTTAATTTATGTGGATATGAACAGCTTGTAAAAAATACAATTGCACATGCGAAGAACAAGAGTACATGTGCAAAGTTGTTAGTCAGTGTATTACCTACTGTCCTGTCCTTTCTACGTCTATTTCTCTAAGTTCAAGCTGACGCATCACTAATCCTTCACCCTTTCGGTATGTAGTTGAAAATCCCACTCTTCTAGATTCACAGTAGTGAACAAAAAAACCTCCGAATCTGGAAGCATAATAACATCAACCTCTTTAAACATGGCGTCACAATTTGCTGACTTGCCTGGTGCTTGGTCACAAATCTTCAGCATGATGGCTAATGTTAGATATAAGTGTTTTACCTGATGTTACAATTTTTTGTTCAACATAACTCACCTTGCGGACCTTCTCCGGGAGGGCAAACTTCTCCTGTGGGAATAAACACACAGACATACGAGTGTCAAGCAGTATAATATTACGTTCCTTTTTAAATATATAAAATTTAAAAAATGTCATAACCAGACGAATATTCACAAATATTAATAAGGATGCCACGTTTAACTTTGCAATAAAATTTGTTATGACTCCCCAACTTGGGATTATTCGTCACAATGACCCTTTTAAGCCGTCGGTTTACTTTGTTATTCCCAAGATTTCTTTGATGAATATGCAAATTGCATTGACCAGAACCGTAACATGCAATCATTGAACCTGGAGTGACACACAATTTTGGCGAGAAGCAATTTTCGTTATTTGGTAAACATTGCCGACATAGTAAAGCAGTAGGCACTCTCATTCAGTGACATCTGCACAGTGATATAAACATGAGACACCCGTTCTAGGTTTTTTTTTTAGGTGGTCTAAGATTTAATGCATAGCCCACTATTACACGGATGAAATATGTGAGATTAAAGGTAAGAAGCTTACTGGGAAATACTGAAATTTATAGTATTTTAAGCAGGCATTAACAACAACGACATATGTTTGAGCGAATATATAACTAACTTTAAACAGATATATTTTGGTTGAAATAATTAATGTCACCGGCGTTCAAATTAGAAAATATGAGATGATTTAGTACTTTATTACATTTGTGGCGTTTCAAGTGTAGTTCGAACAATAAAACGTACATTAGCTGCGAAGCTCTGACTCGAACTTTCTTTCAAATTTGAGTGTCCATGGAATCTACAGTATACAGATATCCACGGTATTTGAACGATTCAGAATACTTAAGAAAAGGCACATAGAATAATCATGCGCTTTCTTCGGAATAACGGTGGATGTCAGCGAGAAAGTGTAGCACGTTGAAGTCGAAATCAGTAATTAAAAACTACAAATTGCCTTTAGAGACATGATCTGTCATATTGGAGCAGGTATGTGTGTTTCTGAGGATTGTTTTAAGCAAGTCTCTAAGCTAGACATTAAAAATTGCTTAGAAAAACCCTAAAGCAAGCACGTGCCGTGAGCTACAAATGGGGCGATCCGTGGCCGACTTTGGTAAGGCACCGCAGCTTAGAGCACGTGAACTGAAAGCTCCCCTGCAGAACCCAATGCTCCTGGATTCAATCCTCGCCCTTGCCCGTTGAAATGTTAGATGAGCAATTTACCCGCGTGAGATCGAGTATCGGTACTGCGTGATGCATGTTTAAAGTCTCAGACTAGCAGTGGCAGTGCACCGGGAAAATTTCTCATATTTGGCATAAACAGTGTCGTCTCACCATAAACGCAAACCAACTTTAGCTGTCTTAGCACAAACGCAAAATTTTCTTTTTTACAGCGGAGCTGTTAAGGGCTAGGTTCCCCAGGATCGTGTCCACCAGCAAAGAAAGGATGACACCGAACTCCGAACAGCTACCACCATCCATGAGCCACGGCGGCAACCAGACAACTGGTTGTCGCCGTCGCTCATAGATGGCGGCAACCTTTCTTCGGAGGAAGAAGAGCGGGGGGGGAAGGCAGAGCGTCGATGTGCGCAGCAGCACGAATGGTTCCGCAACCGCCGCGAGGCCGCTATCGCCTAAGGTTCCACTGCGTCGAGCGCTTCAGATTCCCTTGCGAAAGAAGAGCAGATCGCTCGCCTGGAAAGCCACCGCCGAGAACAGAAGCTACATCTCCGCTGCTGTCCCTTCTTCACCAAAGTGGAAAGACTGAGAGTTTCGTGAGTTAGATACGTGAACCTCAGAAGAAAGAAAACAACATAATCTCCTGAATCTCGACAAATGAAAAGCACTTCGAGGGAATAAGGACCGAACACCCGAATATGCTGCGAACAAATACCGAACGCCCGACGTAATTCGGTCTGCGTTCGGAGTGTGACTGTTGCGCCACAGTTGAAGCCTGCGTACCGCAGGGCCAAAAAGTTTAGTTTTGTTTTGTCATTTCGCGGAAATGCCAAACAAAACTAATACGAGGTGGAGGTTCGCGCAGATATTATTTGCAACAGGTACTTAAAGGACATCGAAGATACATTTATCGTAATGTTGCCACTTTCGAGCTTCAATGCTGTGCATTTAGGCGAAAACCCAAAAGATTCCAGGCAGGCTACAGAATGATACGCATAAGTTTTCGCTGCCATGGAGAGGGCTTCTCTTGTGTCCTGCCGCACGAGAGCCAATGGGAGCCTCGTTCCTTGATGACGCGCTCCAGCCAATGGAACCTATCCATCAGATTTCTGCTACAGACGACATTGGGAGAGGGGAAGGGGCCGTTTGGCGCGGCTTCAAAGCTGATGACGTCGGTTTGCTCCATGGGACAGTTAATGCTTTTGCAATAATACTCTCGCCACGCCACAATTTTGCAACGCGATTTGTCTCAATGGCGAACACTAAATGAACAAAGAGAAGCGAATTTCACCGCTTTCGTAGGTCTCGTCCAACGAGGCTTACGCGATCATTCAAGCCGGTGTACTTAGCCCGTCGACGGCGACTAAGTTGGACGGCGAGACGATGGCTTAATTATCAGATCGTCGCATAGAAACTATCGCGCACAAAAGCGGATACCGGCACAGCTCTGCGACGTAAACCCAGGTCACTTCGAGGGGTCGGAGACCTCGGCGAGAGCGACATTGAAAGCAGCGCGCGCCATGTGGACAAATATCGTTCATCAGCCCCTGACGTCTGTGACGTCAAAGAATGAGTCGAAGCGATTGGCTGTCGGGGTGAATCCAAAGTGCTCAACTGTGCTTTGGCTTTCTTTACCAAACCTGCGGTATTACGTTCTGGCCTAGGCAATCTATACTAGTGAGCGTACTTCCCATATAGTGGCGCTGCTGTCGGAGGCCGTTGCCGTCACGACATTCCATTGGAGCTCCATAACCAACAGCCAGGTGGGTTTTGATTATTGTTTAATTATGTTTAAAATATGTCCCGTTTTCCCACAAAATAATATTGTTTACGAGGTTCTACTGCCACCTACGTCATGTTGAAGCAAAGAAATGAGCTGCAGAATTTGGTGTTGCGTACCCCTTTAAAGGACTGCCATGGCGGCAAAAAGCTGGTCCGGTTCTGAAAACCCTACATCTCTCTCCTAAAAAAAAAAAAAAAAACGCTTGTGGGCGCTTTTTTTGTTCCTCTTTCTCTTGAATCCGCTACTGTACTGGTGTCTTCGAATTGCATCTAAGATGTTTCAGCCCGATTTACAGTGGTCATGGAACATTTAGGCGCTTCATTACAAACAGCTTCTTTGGGAGCCGCAGGTCATGTTAGTGTTTTGTTCTTTCACAATTTCGGTATGTTATTTAAGAATTCCATTCTTCTAGTGTCACGTAGTCCCCCAAAACCCCCGAACACTGAAGTCTAACACCGCCAACCTGCTTAAACATGGAGTCGAAATTCGTGCCTTGCCTGATGCAAATTTGTGCCGTGCCTTGTCATGAAGAGCCAGCGCGGCGGCTAATGTTACATATAAGTTTTTGGTTAGCGTTATGCATTTTTTGTTGAACATAACTTACCGGGCGGAGTCGAGCAGCGCGGGGGTTTTGCTGCGGGAAAAGAAACACACACACACACACACACACACATATAAAATAAATATCAAACAGCGTATTTTTTATATTTGATTTATGAAACATAGATTATGAATAATTCGAGTAGTATTGTTAAATATTGGTGAAATGGACACGTATTATTTTATCATCTTGTGATCTACCATCTTGTGATTGCTCGGTTATCGAGCAACCAGAAGTGATTAGGAGGTCACGCGAGCAGAAACTATCACGACCTGCTTATGTCGTGAATTAAAACTGTCGGATTACATTATTAGTCCCGAAATATTTAAATAGGTATATATATAACCTGCAGTGACCGGGAATTATGATAGCGTTAATTCGTTCACCGTGCGCTCACGCGATTCTTGCTACATGCAAGTTTGTATTATTTGATATAAATTACTGACTTCTTTAAGCAGTGGGACACCTAATTCATTGGTACCTGCACAGTAATAAAATAACTAACACTCGCTCTTTGTTAGTGCTGTCTTTTCTAAGTGGTTTAATATTTAATGCGTGACCCACGATTACACAAATGAAATATTCTGATTAATGCAAAGTACCTCGTGGTATGCGTAAGAAGCAAAATATAAATAACGAAATATATAGCACTACTGAAAAGCTTGGAATTCTAAAGAGCGGTTAATTTAGACCTTAGCCTCCAACACTTCATTGGCATGTTTGAAACCAATAATGTGATCGGTGTTCAAATAAAACATACATTTTTAAAGATGTAATCTACTCTACCTTGCATTGTTTTAAGGTAACTACAACAATGAAAGACAGAGGAGTTACTAAGCTCTGACGTAAGCCTACTACAACGTTTTGATAGATTTAGGGATTTAACATGTCATGCTGTGCTGGATCTAGAGCATCCACAGTCAGTGAATTTAACATTGCGCATCAAAATGCTTCCGTCAGATGCTCAGTTTTGACCAAAGAATTCGACGTTCGATGACTAACGTAGCGTCTTTGATTCTGGAAGATTTGACACGTTTCTTGCTTTGATAGAATCTTTTGCGACGTTATTGGAGGGTCACCAGCTGTCTGCATCACGGCAGTGACCGAGACCTTTAAACCTGACGGCAGATTAACATCTCTGAGCAATACCATGATGTCACGAATTTTTGGCTTTGCTGATGGACGGCGCGAAGAGCCCACACGGCGGCTAGTATTACGATATACTTCGTCTCATCTTAGCATGGACTATTGTTAGCCGCGCATGCTGAAAGCGCGAACTAGTTGCTTTGGATGAAGCTCGGCGGCTGCACGAGTGCTCGTGCAGCGAGAGCTCCAGTTAAGGCAGTCAAGGCTGCCCGCTCGCGCCTGCACAGCCTTCGAAGTTAGTCCGTGGTAAGGTGAGACGAAGTATAGGAGATTTTTTTATCGGTATACATTTCATATTTGTGAGATGAAATAAGTTTGTTCTCTTTAAGCAGACTGTGGAAAAACAAAGTGCAGCGAACTAAGACTAGTCGCATTTGATTTGGAGTAATAAGTCTGAATTCATTGGCTCTTCGATCCCTAATAAAGTCTGTTTATAAAAAAACAAAAAACACGGAAGCGCATAATGTAAGCGTAAAGTCAAGGAGGTTAATTTCGAGCAAAAAAGTTGTTAAGGTACTGAGAAACAAAGTATAACGCTTAAAAACTTGGGCTTACCCCACGTTTCTCTTATAGGAAACATTACTCCAGCGAGGATGCAAATGGCTATGAGAGTTGCCTTCATCTTGGACGGTAGATGTCGACTATGCCGATACAAATTTTGGTGCGGGTTTATATAGTGCTCCGCCAGCAATAGGATTGTTTGTTTTTATTATTTTTTGTATTATTTACTCAAATGCGATGACATATACGGGCATTGTTTTCTGAATGTGTTTAGTAAATCGAGAAGAAAAATAACATTGTTTGCCTCGAGTTATGCCGTTGGCACATGTTCCTGCATGAATCATTGTGAGGATTGTTTGCGGTGAACCTAACCCTTTCAAACGCTACGTACACAAATGTGTACACGTAAACACTGTTGTTGTTTTTCGGGAATATATAGAATATGGAGTCGTTTGATCAATTTGAGAGGAACTGTATACTCTACGTCTCGCTACCAGGGTTTGTGGAGCAAATCTTAGTGCAAATTTTATTCACAAATCCAGTTTGCGGAGAAAATGTTTTCCACGATAAATTGCCGTGTCAGTCTTCCGAGTTTTCGATGCTCGAACATTCTAGGCGTGAAAGTACTTTGATCCTTCGCTGGTTGCTTTTCGACGCGAAATAAGCAGTGCGCCGTTTTATTCTGAAATTGTAAAACGGTACACGAGATAATGAAGGCAATTGCTTATCATTAAGTTTTTTATTATTTCATTTTGAACAATTGGAAATTAAAACCTGAGCACAACGATACTAATTTTCTGACAACCACACAAAGCATTCAGGCGCGAAATGTTTTTCTTTTAAATAGAAAAACGAGAGTTGTGGTTCTCGTGTACAATAAAACATACAGGTTCGGGATCGTAGTCTAGGCGTACACTGCGTGGAATTATACGCTGTAAATAAAGAACTTAATTTGTTACATATCGCCGCGTGCATGGCTGGGAGAAAACGCTTCTCCGAACTTCTAGAATATTTGCATTTACTCCTAACCAAAATGATTTGACGTTCTATTGGAATGCTCGAGATACTATACGTAAAAGGTAAGGAAGCCGACCTTGCCGTGTCAGTCTTCCGAGTTTTCGATGCTCGAACATTCTAGGCGGAAAGTTCTGAGATAGCGAGTCAAACAGATAAGAAGCAGCATGGGATTGCCGACTGTCTTCTGACCCCGACAGACTCTCGCACTTTCGCGCTTGCCCAAACTAGCCAGCTGTCACGCCGACACCTCGACGGTATCATCTGCCGCCTTCAACGCTTTCTGCTGCGTTCTCGAAGGTCGTTTTTTCTTTCGTTTCTGGCACAAGTTTGCCGATTAAATCTATATTTTCAGTTTTACGCTTGTCGATTCTTTTCCATCCGCGACATTTCTGGTGGAGGTGCGGGGTAACTTTTTATGCCCCGTCCGCGTACGCTTCCGAGAAGCCGCCTGACCAGATCGATTTCAAGCCCCAGAGAACTATTTTTTGTGGAGCCAGACGAAGCCCAGCAAGGCCAGCCGCCGGAATTCGGTCCATTGTTAAAGCAGCCACGAAGGAAGTCGACGAACCCGGAGATATTTCCCGAGGGCCAGCCGACCCTGCAGCCGACCCGAGCCCCTGCTGCCGCATCTCCCGTCGTGTTCATACCCGTCGCATCTCGTACGCCGACGCCCTTCCACGGTGAAGTTTACGGAGACGTCGGCGACTGGGTACAGTAGTGCGAACGGGTGGCATGTCACAACCGATGGACACCAGAGCAGAGCGTCCAGAACCTCGATTTCTCACTGGACGGAAGGGTCCGTCGTCTCTGGTTCGAAAACTGCGAAACGTCAATAACCCTTGGGACATGTTTGAAGAGCAGCTACCCTATGCCTTTGCAAGCCAGCAGCATCAGGAACGCCACGAAGACCTACACCAGGCCAGAATTCAAGGACCGAATGAAAGCATCGTCAGCTTCGTTGAAGACGCCCTCCGACCTATCAACGGCGCGGATCCCAAAGCTCCAGAAACGAAGAAGCTGAAGACCCTAATGCGAGGAGTAAAGGAAATCATCTTCGGGGGCCTCGTGCGAAGCCCACCTGCAGACCGTCGTGGCATCCGTGACGGAGGCCACAAACATCAAGCGGACCCTCCAATCGCGAGCCACCCACTACCAGCCACTGCCCAACGTCGCTGCCCCAGGCTTGGCAAGCCACGACGCCTGCCCTGTCCTCCTTGTGGAAATATTTTAACCTTTAGAGTAGGACCGTTCGTTACTGAAATAAATGTTAAAGGCTGGGCTACACCATTTTCACTCGGTCAACTCTTGCTGTCTTGTCTAACTGCAAAATGGATGTGACATTGATTCCAGT
>JAZHYW010021416.1:0-112481 GCA_037355805.1 Ixodes ricinus
AAGGAACCATGGTAGGAGTGGGTACAAACATGTGAACAAGATGCATATTTATAAATGAAAACTCAATTAAGTATAAATTCAAGAGCAGATACAAAATTAGCAACAGTTGTGTTGACGACGACATCATTTGGTAACTCGTTCCATTCTTGAATTGCCCGAGGGAAAAAAGAATATCTAAAACAGTCGTTTTTGAACCTGTATTGCTTTAACGCTCTTGTGTGGTTTAGACGTGAGGACCCGGTCGATAATGGTTGTATATAGTTAGAGCTTTGAACATGAAGAGTGCCGTTAAGGATATTGAACAGCAATTTTAATCTATCAATTTTCGCTCTCATTTGCAACGGTTGAAGCTTCGCTCTATTAACTAATTCAGTGGACGATGTTTCTCTACGATAGTCATTAAAAATAAACCGAGCAGCTAACTTTTGGATACGTTCAAGCTTGTTAATACCGTTTTGTGTGAAAGGGCACCACACTGAACTAGCATATTCAAGCACAGGCCTAATAAAACTTTTATAAGCAATAAGTTTAGTGTCAAAATCAGCAAATTTTAATTTCCTACGACACGCAAACAAAGTGCCCCTCGCTTTGTTAACCGTTAGTTCTAAATGCTGGTTCCAGTTCAGTTTATTGTTAAAAAGAAGTCCTAAATACTTGTACTCCTCGACCCTCTTTACTGGTTGTCCATCAAGTGAGTAACTAAATTGAACTGGCTTTTTTTTACAGGACACTGTCATGACGGCTGTTTTCAAGTAATTTAGTTTCATTTGCCATTTTTTAGTCCAACACAGTATCTCATCCAAAGCCTGCTGCAGTGTAAGATTGTCGGCATGGCTTTTTATTGTTTTATATATAATACAGTCGTCAGCGAACAATCTAATCGGGACATCAATATTGGTTGGAATGTCATTAATGTAAATCAAAAACAAAAGTGGCCCAAGTACGGAACCCTGGGGCACTCCTGAAGTAACGAGCACTTTGTCCGAATCAACTTTGTTATAATGAACATATTGGCTTCGGTTTGATAAATACGCGGTTATCCAATTTATAATTTGAGAGTTTTTGAGTATATTGGAAAGTTTTGCCAGCAGCTTTGGATGAGACACCGTGTCAAACGCCTTAGAAAAATCTAAATATATTACGTCAGTCTGGCCCCTCTCGTTAATGGCCTCAGCCAAGTCATGCGTAAATTCAATGAGCTGAGTTGTAGTCGAAAGTGATTTCCTAAACCCATGCTGATTTCTATATATTAGGTTATGCTTATCCAAGTGACATGAAATATGTGTAAAAATAATATGCTCTAGCAATTTGCACGTGGTGCTAGTTAAAGATATTGGCCTAAAGTTTGATGCTGCACTCCAGTCACCCTCTTTATGTATCGGAATTATTTTTGCTGTCTTCCAGTCATTTGGTAATACTGCATGCTCCAGAGAAAAACAAAACAGAACATGTAAATATTTGGACATCCATTCAGCATACCTTTTAAAAACATGTTTGGTATCATATCCGGCCCAGTACTTTTCTTAGCGTCTAATTTATTTAAAATTAAGTTAAAAATTCCCTCCTGAGTTATAAAAAGGTCACTAATTACGTCCACATCGTTAACTTCGAGGCTTGGGATAACTCCGTCGTCAGTAGTAAATACCGATTTAAAAAAGAATTGAACTCAGTCGCGTTAATATTACTTTGGACAGATGACTTATCCTTAGGTGAGATATAACGCCAGAACTTTTGTGGCGCACTTCTCATGAAAGAGCGGAGCGAAGTATTAAAATATTTTTTCTTTGCTTCCGAGATTTCAAGTTTAAGTCGTGCATTTAGTTCTGAAAGAAGCTGGCGACATGTTTCTGTTCTATTAGATTTAGAATTCTTTCTCACTCGGGCAATTCTACGTTTCAAATGCAAGATATCTCTGTTAATCCATGGATTATGAACATTAGTCTTTTTCTTTCGATGAGGTACATATTTCAATATACACTTGTTTACAATATTCTTAAAGTAGTACCACAACGCTTCAATGTTAGAACCACATTCAAAAGACATTTGTTCAAACTTATCAAAAGACAATTCTAAAAAATCGATGATAGAAACGTCGTCAGCATTGTTGAAATCTGGAACTGTTAACACAACAGGTAAAGATCGCACTCTTTGATCTAAATAAATTGACACAAGCACCATATCATGATCAGCAATACCTTCGCAAACTTCGCTGCTGTATTTTTTACTAAGCAAGCGATCATTTAAAAAAACCAAATCTAGCAGCGATTCACCCCTAGTAGGGCAATTTACTATTTGAAATAAATTTAGTGAGAACGTTAAATCAATCAGGGCCTCTCCACTCGCACGATCTTTATTGGACACAGTAAGTGTATTCCAGTCAATGTGCGGTAGATTAAAGTCTCCCAATAGGATGAAATTAGTGGAGGGTTTAACGTGCTGAATTAAGTAATCATTGAGATCGCTAATCATACTAATAGCTGCATTTGGTGGTCTATAAACAGCACATACCATGAATGACACATTGTCGTACCCGAGTTTACACAGCAATACTTCATGATCAATTGGTGTAGATACAGGCATACACTGCAAGGACGTTTTATGAAATATAGCTACGCCCCCTCCCCTAGAAGCCCTGTCTTTTCTTACTATGTTATATTCAGGCGGGCATAGCTCTGAATTTGCTATATTAGGATGTAACCATGTCTCTGTTACGACCACCACATCAGGAGAATGAACAAGCAGTATACGCTCCAAATCCTCAACTTTGTTCGCCAAGCTTCTTGCATTGACATTTATTATTTTTAGCTGACGCTGCTGATCATTCAAGAGTCACTTTTCCGCACGTGCGGAAGTAACTTTAATTCTTGTGTTGTTTACATGGTCCCACGTGTACACTTCGTTGTTCAAGATAAGTTTATCGTAGCGAAGAAAGACTTTGTCATCTTGTGTTCTGTTATCTTTAACCGTCTGCCACAGCTGTTTACGGATCTCTTGAACTCGACGGGAGTAATCTTCAGATACCGATATCTTAGTACCTTTAAGTTTAGAAGCGTTTTTCATCAATAGCATTTTTTCATTGTAATCAAAAAATTTAATGATAACCGGTCGTGATTTGTTAGCCGCCTTTCTACCTAGTCTGTGTATGCGCTCAACGCTTGCAACATTTACTCCCATTTTAGATTTAAAAAGATCCTCTATTACCGCCTTTTTTATTGAAGCGAGCGTCTCATTATCTTCCTCCTTTATTCCATAGACAATTAAATTGTTCCGGCGGCTGCGATTTTCCAAGTCGTCAACCTTATCCAATAACGTCACGACCTGGCATTTCAAGCTTTCAATAGTGGCTTCGCACTGTTCAAGCTTCTGGGCTGAAAACGAAAGTGCTTCAATTCTATGCTCAATTGAAGTTAGCCGTTCATTAGCACTGGCAGCTGATTGTTCTAGCCTTTGCTCTATTGACGCCAGTCTTGCCGTCATATCCCGTTGGCTTAGGAGAATAGTTTCCAACTGCTCACTTACGGTAGGTCCGGGATTTAACTCTACGTCCCCGCTCAGTAAAAGTATAAGTAAGCAGAATGCATCAAAACAACCAGCCAGACATTCACACAACACGCCCGGGCAAGGCAGCACTACCAAGCACAAATTGTTGCTTTTGATTTTACAGCAGTAAAACGGTTTACACACCTGCAGCAGAAACAAGAAGGGGTTCGTTGGTGACCGCATCGTTGTCGTGCCGCCTTGCCCACTGAAGCTGATACCGTTGGGGGCGTATGTCGAAAGCGTCGTTGATGTCGATGACGAAGCGACGCTGCAGCAAGATGTCACCGATGGCACAAAAGCGAAAACTCGCTCGTCAAAGACAGTCCCCGACTCGACGTTGAAAGGGTAAACTGATGTTAGGTCCGAGAAAAGCTGGCACTCCTCGGCTTTGGACTGTCCATGGTGATTGTAGCTTGAAGGAAGGGCAATCAAGACGAACACCTGCAGCAGAAACAAGAAGGGGTTCGTTGGTGACCGCATCGTTGTCGTGCCGCCTTGCCTTCTGGAACGCGTCCCTTTAGTAGGAACGAAGTAGGAACGAACAAAACCCATCGAGTGTCACGCCTCGAACCAGAACAGCACGAGCCGCTTGGATGTTCTGATTAATTGTTTTATCCTTCTGTCTGGATTCTAAACATTAGAAAGTCTACTCATACTAATAATTATTATTCCTTTTGCACATGCGCTCAGCAACAGACCTAGAGAAAACACGACATCAGAGCGTTCTCTTTTTATGCTTATACGCGGTACTGAACATCGCTTAGTTGATTCTCCAGTTCTGCGCATTCTACTCAATAGTTGTTTTCAATGCAGCCTTTCTGTCTAAGATAAACAAAATAAAATAATGCTCGCGCGTTTGCTCTGATGTCGTGCTCTATGCTTCAGAAGGATTCACTATAGCGTTTGACGAATGCTAACGAGAACATCTGGAATGAGACCCATGCGTTACGCAAAAACAACGTGTCAAGCTCACATGACTACGGTATTATATTTTATTATATTTGTGTAAAACTTTGAATAGTAACATTTAAAGGTTGAGTGTGTTGGTAAAATCTTGTAAATTGGTCAGCTTAGACTTTAGAACTTTACTTGAAAACGAAAAAAGAAAGGACGGGAGAGAACAAAAAGGACTACCAATGTTGTTTTAGTGTAAACTTCTTGCATGCGGTTTTGCTTCTTCGTTCAGAAGCTAAAGTAGACCACGAGGAACTTATTACGGAAATAAATATATTGAACTAATAAATATTACTACTGATATTTACGCTTATAAAAAATATACAAAGGAATTGCCCAGAAATACCTAAAAATTATTGTTTTTGAACTGACTCGCTACAAGCTCGTGCTGTTCTGGTTCGGGGCGTGACACTCGATGGGTTTTGTTCGTTCCTACTTCGTTCCTACTAAAAGGGACGCGTTCCAGAAAACTCCGTTCCGTACGCCATTGCCTAAAACCAAGTAACTAACCAGCCTTGTCTCTCCTTGTTTTTGGTTTGAAGAACTTTGAGATGAGGTAAGTAGGTTTGCCTATCAGAAATGTTTTTCTATGTGGAAAAGTCTACGCTGGCCAAACGGGTAGATGCCTGAATATGACGCTGCGAGAGCACGCTCTGTCCATTAAGTCTTCTCCGTCAGGACATCTAGCAATACATGTTCAACACTGCAAATGCACTCCCTTGTTTGCACACACTAAAGTCGTGAAGCGGTTCCACGACAAGCTCTGGAGAGAATTATATGAAACTCAAGTCATTCTATCCAAAGGAGACACATGTGTCAGTGCCCCTTCTGTCACATTATCAGTGAAGGAATTGCTCCATTTGAACTTCTGCTCCCAAACCTATTCGCAACTTTCACGACCTATAGAGGGCGCAGTGGTGCCTATCGAAATGGCCGTCATTTAGATGATTGTTGTAGAACAGCAGTACGAGGCTGGGTCTGCGACGCGTAAGTAATTCTAGTTTTGCTATATACAAACAGTCTTAGAGCCTTACTTTATTTTTTTCACCCCAGGAAGGTGTAGGCAACTAGCGCCTTTCTTGTGAAGTCAATCATCCAGGAGCATAGAGAGTGCGATTTTCACACAGCGACAACACCATCGCTGAAAGTTGCGAATAGAGACATCAACCTTCTTCTTTTTTTTATTTCTGTTCATCTGCCGGTTTGCCAATACATTTCAGGAACTTTGCTCTCTTTTTCATTTGTTTCTTTTACATAACGCTAAGCAACATTTATTTTACCTTATATGTATATTTTTATTCCAGATTTGCCGTTTCTTTTATTTTCTTCATACTTTTCTTCCTTTTATATCTCCCTTAGCATTTTTCTTTCTCCTCTTTCTTATTCTTGTGTATTAAAAAGCCAAGTATCTTTTTTGATAGTCAGCAGCACCCGTACTGTTTATTTCTACTAGTTCTCGTCCTTAGATCTGTTTTTGTAAGAATGTTTAACTAACTAGCCGAACGGCTCATTTTGTCACGTCAATCATTCGCAGTCCTTTGGATGATGGCGCTCATATTTTACCTTAGTTCAAAAACACTTTAAATTATAGAATGACTCGCTTTCAAACAAGCTGCCAGAATGTTCTACGAGGCCCGCATAGCATTCGTATCCGTAAATATCTTGTGAGAGAGTATGATCACATTACCTATGAGCATTTTACGCCTATGAACACCATGCTGTGTGGCACGAATATAGTGCTCCTTTTTCATTGTTGACGTGTTGCAGCTAATGTTCAGTTCAGTATGGAGTAATGCTACTTGCAATGAAACTTCCTTAATATGAAGTTTTAGTAGATGGTTTCGATAACAACGATAGTAGAGAGTTTTAGTAGATTATTCGAACACTCCCGATAATGATGCCCCATAACGATACAATGCATGTGTAAAGGTGTTAACGGAGCATCGAACACCTTTATCGGAGCTTTCGGAACGATTCACCAAAACTCCCTAACTATGTATAATAACGATTAGATTCAGACGCAAAGGCACCGGAGGTATAGAAACGACCTACTGAAACTCTCTCATTTAAGATGGATTGCAGAAGCTGATGCAAAACATCAGAGTTAATTCAATATATTAGTCTTTCGGTTGGGCACTCCGCGCGAAATCATGTGACGCGCTGGATTTTCTGGAATGTCTGATAAAGCGTTCACCGCGTTCTCATATTAAAAGGAGTTGAAGCGGTTTTGAATTTGCATGAAAACATTTAATTTGTCTTTATTCGACTCTAAGCATCACGAATATCACAAAAAATAGGCTATTTCATGCCTGCATTACCTAGAAACACGCCTTTGAAGTTACATTGAAACCACGCCCCTCCGCGGCAGTGAGAGGCGGCAGTAAAAGAAGAGAAAACTTGACGTCACGAAAGGTTCCTCGCGCGTGCTCATCTGCTCGCAGAGCCAGCGTCGTCGCATCGTCGATACTGAGCTAGTTGGCAATTCATGCTTCTGAAACATGCCAGCTGAACATAAACCCTGAGAAATGCCTGCACCTCTACTTACACACGAAACACTCAAAGAGCCAATCTCTGCGAACTACGAAATCAGCTCAGCGAATGATGAGGCGGAACACCTGTTTAGACCTCAAACTAGAGTCTGCGCTGTGGCATTACGCAGTGCAAGCATGACGCTTTGCATGCGTAATTCCACAGTGCGGATTTTATTTTAGGTCTAAACGGATGTTCCGTTTCATCACTCGCTGAGATGATTTCGTAGATCACAGAGATTGGCTCTTCGAGTGTTTTGCGGGTAATTAGACGCGAAGGCATTTCTTATAGAGTGTGGGAATATACCCGAAGAGAGAGAGAGACAAAGAAAAGAGGACAAACACACTGCTGGACTAGCAACTATTTACTTCCACACTCCTTAGTTTCATGTCTGGGAACGAATGGGTGTGGACAGAAGAGGTTTATCTTCAGAAAATGGCTCGCTAGTCCAGCAGTTTCAGAGCATCTTTCTACAGAAGATGGAGGCACTTCAGCGAACCCGAGGCGCTTACGCGAAGCGGAGACGAAACACGGTAAGGATTTCCAGTTGATAGTTGAGCGACAAACGCAATTAGAATCGCGCCTGCTCATTATATGACATCAAGGCTCGACCAACCAATGACGTTCGGCGGTAACGAGGTTCTGCATATTTTTCGATTTTTTCCACGTTTGGTAGGGGCTTGCGCACATCAGCTCGGAGCACGTGGAACGAAACCTCGCGCTGCAGAATCTAGGAATCCTGGGTTCCATCCCCGCCCCTGCTTATTTCGATCTGGATGAGCATCGTACCGGCGTGCGGTCGTGTATCACTACTTCGTGGTGCACGTTAAAGAGCCCAGGCTTGCAGTTGTAACGCATTGGCTAAATTGCTCCTATACAGCCGAGACAGCAGACGCTCACTGAGGCAGACTAACTTCCGGTTGTATAAACATACACACACATTTTGTTTTCGCGGTTAGTGTAGTTTTGAAAACGAATTATCGAGATATTTATATTCTTAAAAAAGAACGACGCCAAAAAGAAGCATTACCTCTTTATCAACCGTTTCAGCTTTCCTTTTACGTTGAGACTGAGTATACATTTTCCCTCTGTCTAAGCAGAATTCTTACAAGCCCGGCCACCATGATTCCGCCATCAAAACACAATTGTGGAATATCGACCAAAGTTCTAAGAGCAAGGCGCAGTCGACATTCTCCTCGGTGTTATTGTACGCACGGTCTCCGAAACGAGTATTTCAAACACGAAGCGGAAAGAAACAAAGCAGAAGCGGGCGACACTCCGCTGGAACACGTGCGCTCCCTCGACCAACTGAGTTCCATCTTTCCACGTGTCGTCATCTGGAGCACATCCGTGTTTCTGGCGTTCGTTCTTGCCGGGTCGTACTCGCGGTCGGCGGATTCGCTTGCGTTCAGGGGGGGGAGGCAGACGTCGACCGCGTCAGTTTATCCATTCCTGATCATTTCCCAACGGAGGGGCGCGGACTGTCGTCGGGACATTGTTCGTCCTCTTACAGACCACGCTATCAGCGTGCGGTCCCGGTGGAGATATATTTGCAAATACACAAACGCATCTGTGAAATTGAGGCATCGAAAGTATACGTCTACGTCCAGACGGAGTATGACACGCGCCTTGAAGAAACTATATTGTCCGCAGAGATTACATGTTGAGATTCTACTCGAGCGGCTCTGTGAGCTTAAGAAAGGATTCGAGCGATCGGTTGTTCGAACGAGTTGCTGACAGTAGGGCGGTATCCGCCCGACTGTCCGATGCACATGCCCTCGTCTCTGCCGATTTTTTGCGCGCGCATTGGAACGTGTGTTTGACCTCGGTGTATAGGAGGATGTGTTTGACAGGAAGGAAGAATGAGTGATGCCGTTGGCTGCGAGATATCAGCCGACTTCGACCTTCCAGGGGTGATCCATACACACGAGTTTTTAAGGAGTCATTTCAAGTCAATTGGTTATTCTCCTGTTGGTGAAGTGCAGTTTGTGCACACTTTGGAGCTGCGTTTATGACCTTTGCACAGGTATATTGCACTCTTAAAATCAGTGTTGAAGGCATTACAGAAAAAAAGTAACGTTACCAACGAGCAAAAAGCACGCGTTACGAACCTACGTTACTTTGAAATAAAACGAACGCGTCGCCGTTACCGCTGAACACGTAACTCGCGTTCCGGTTGCTTTAGACTTTATTTCTGAATTTAAACGTTTTACGGTTTGACTTGGACAAAGGACGTGGGAATCGAGGTTTTTCTAAAATGAGAATATTTGCGTGGAAAAAGAAGTCAATATTTTGAAAGCATGCGGGATGAGTGAATAAGTTCATATAACTTGGCACCGAAACCTGCCCCCCCCCCCTCAAAAAAACAAAAAAAAATTGAATGTTCTTTTTGGTTTGTTTTCAGAAGATATAACGAGCAACTACGTTACAGTTACTCCGAACATGTCTGCGCACGTATTAATTCACGTATGGTAGGGACAATTTCGACGAATATGACGTAGAGACTCCGGAATACGATGAGGCAGCTCCGCGTTGCTACGCTGATGTTCCTCCTTCCACGGTGCCGCCATGCACTCTGTCGAAAGCCTCCTTGTCGTTTTGTTTTTTTGTCCTTTGTCTAGTTAATTTATACGATCGTTCCTTTGGTCGCACTGATTGGTTTGAGCAAGCAGACCGAGGGCCGGCTTCCCGGAAACAAGAATCAGCCAATATAGTCCCTGACAAAATGAGAACGGCAGGGCGTCTTTCTCGGGTGGCCACCAGTCACGCGCTGGCCTTCCATCGATTGGCTGCGCGTGCGCGCTCCAGGCTCACGGTACGCCCCAATGTTAACGGAGGTAGAAAGCTCGCGCGCTGGAGGCGGAACAACTGGAAAACCCTCCTGCCTTTCTCACCCTGTCAGGGACTATTGTGCTTGCATAGCCTCGTCTATACTCACAAAGCCTGGCACTTCGCCGACGGAGTCATAAAGTGCCCGGTCGCACCGAGCATCAAAGAGCCATTTCTCGGGGAAGCTGGACGTCAGCGCACAGCTTTTGCAGCGGCGAGGACCCGAAACACACTTTTTCGCTCGGGAGAAGTGTGTTTCGGCGTCTCGCCGCAGCGGGGAGCCAGTCACGTGGCTCTCACCTCATCCGTTGTCTGCCGCTCCACCTTTTCCATCTCGGCGGTCGCTTTTCGTGGCGATCTGCCGTGGTCACGGTAGAAGAAACGCATTTAGGTGATGACTCTGGCCGCTCTTCCCGCGGGGAGCGAGCGACCAAATCGTGTTCGGAGCTCGCCTCGAACCAGGAGAAGTTAGTTCCGCGCCGCCGCGGAGGCACTGAAGTATGAGGTCCCTCCTCGGCGGCCATGGTGTCGGTGGCGTAGCGTGCACGCCTTTTTTGCGGTGTGGTTGTGTGGTGGTGGTGTGCGGCAGATGGCTGGCCTCGTGTTTTGCTTTGGCGCTGTGTCGATCACAGGTGCCACCATCGTGCACGAAGGTGAGCCTTAACTCGAGAAGAAGAAGAAGTGGAAGAGAACACAGATTTACCGACTCTGGCGACTTGGTGGCGGCGTGGCGGCGGTGAGGTACAACAAAAAGCAGTGAGCGGGGGTATGCGGGACCACCACTGGGAGAATCAACCGGAGCGGTTGGTTTGGGAGGGATCCCAAACTTGGGCGCCATCTATCCCCGTACGATTGAAGCGCGCTCGCTGGAACACCGCGTGGGAATCGCGTTTTATGCTTTCACGGGCCTCAGCCTTGGCGATGCATTCGTTGCTGTCTAGCTTTACATAATACCCGCCGACACCATTTTAGTCAACACGACCCAGTCCCCATCGTGACTCATGTTGATTATCTATCCCTCTAAATCCGCCATGAATAAAATGAAAAACACTATATTTTATTTCATTTGCGGCGATGTTTTGCATTTGTAAAATGATGTAATAAACACACCGAGGTCTCTAAAGTACTGTCTCTCCGTGTGCTGCCTCTGGAAGTTTAGAACCCCTGTTTTGTTAATTTTCGTCCTTGGTTCTGACTTAGGGTGTTTTGCATAAAATACCGCCAACGGCGTGATATCTAGATATCGCGCCATTGGCATACAGATGATATCACATTTTATGAGATGCCTCTGTAATGGAGATCACGAGCTTCTTCTTTTTTATATTTACCGCTCTCTTTGACTTAGGTTTCAGTTAAATACACCAAAAACCAAATACAAACTGCTGCTTCGAATATTGCGATTGCTCAAATTTAGCTCTGGAACATGTAGATACATGTTCAAGAGCTAAATTGGAGCAATCGCAAATTCAAGCGTCCATTCATTTTCCGTTTTTTTAGTGTATTTAACTGAAACATAGAACAAATAGAGCGTTAACCATAAAGCTCGTGATTTGTATGTTTCTGCGTCCATCCAAAATGAGCAGTAAAGACCGTTGCATATTGGTCTCCGTTATCCCAAGCCACCCCAAGATTTTCGTGCTTCGTCAGATGCACTCTAACAACTTTCCTTGTTTCTTCGTTGTTTGTTGGTTTGTCTGATAGGAGTCATAAAATTTATATCGCCGTTAGCTCTTGCATCCCTTGCATCCCATTGCTTGAGAACAGTGCTACCCTTTTCTTTATTCTGGATTGCCGTTTTTTGTTTGTTTTTTTTTCAGAAACAATTGGGCAGGCGTTTTTTCTCCCTTTATAAATAATGTCCGCATAAAGTGCAGAAGAAATATTAGCTGAAAACGGGTCTATATGTTTCTATGCTCGAAACGAAAAGAAAAAAAAATATATAATCGAAACTGCCATGCTCGGAAAAGAATAAAAAATAAAACAAAATAAACAAAAAATCATATAACAAAAGACTTAAACCTCCAATATCGAGAATCGTGTAAAAAAACATGGCCCTACGCGCGAAGTTCTATTTCCTGTGTTTGTGCTCGGCGCGCGTCCGCAGATAGATGAAAAAAATACACCTAGCTCAATTTAGTTTTTCTTTTTCTCTTTGTTTTGACGTTTTTTTTTCCTTTTATAGTGCACCACGGAATGGCTATCGCTATATAAATATATATATATCAACGGGACCAACGCGCAAACTCCAAGAGTTTTCATTGGTTGAAAAGCGCCGACGGAGGCGGGGTTATGTTATTGGACAACAGGCTTCCCGGGCACTCTGTGTAGAGTCCTGAAAGGAAAGGGAAAGAAAGTGGGCGAGGGAGTAAGATTGAGGAAGAAGGATCTGGATAGCCATTCCAGCATTTTTGTTTGTTTGTTTGTTTTATTCTTTTTTTCTGTTCGCGTTTTCTCCGTTTCCTTCGTCACCGCTGTATATTTGCTGCTTCGTAAAATTGGAAAAATAAAGGGCTCGTTGTTATTGGACCGATCGAAGAGATGGTCTGTCTTACTCTCTTTATTTATATTTTTTTTCGATCTAGCTCATCTTGTTTCTCGCTTTTTATATATATTATATATATATATGTGTGTGTAGCCTTTGGGTTTTCGGAAAGCGGATGATGCTAAAGTTGCTACTGCTGTTTCAGAGCTCTTCCCGCCGCTCTGTTGCTTGGAATGAATTGGGCCAGAGGATATCAAACGTCCCCCAATTATTCTCGGAGACTTCCTTGAAACGGAGGGGTTAGGTGAAAGGGAGAGGCGCTGTGAGGCGGACGCTGGCTGTACAAGAAAAGCAGCAGCGGCAGTTCTACTCTGGCTTTCTACACACTTCTTATGTTATGTTGTTGGTATTGTGCTTCTTTTTTTGTCCGTTGATTCCTTGGAAGTGGAGGAGGACTTTGAGTGACATCGTTACACTGTGGCGCGCGCCCCGGGCAGACGCCGGTTTGTGTTTTAGTCGGCCGCCTGTAATACACTACGGGGTGGACTTGGGTCAATGCGATTGTCTCGGATGGACCGCGCCGCCGCAGTTTGCCCTGTTCGGATGAGCGGTTATTTTCAAAGCGCGCCGGGGGTAGGGTGGGTGGCCCTCGTGTGCGCTTGTTGAGCACCGACGCGCGTTTGCCGGTTTGTCGTAAGATGTCGCGGTGTTGACTTTTTTTCTTTTTCTTTTCTTGCGATTGTCGGCGACGGCGCCGCAGTATCTTTCTATTTTATTATCTCGCTACTTTTATGATAGCACTCAGATGATGCGTGCTGAATAGCAGGACCAGAAGATTATTCATTTATTTATTCGCAGTACCTCAAAAACCGCATTCAAATGTATTACATGAAGTAGGGTAATTACAAAATATAGCTCCAGTAAAACGCAACTGTAGAGAAAAAATAAACTTTCAAAAGGCTTATACATAAAAATAACGAAGCAATAAATAGTGACAATCCCATATGAATGATATCAACACCACGTACGAAACTTCGTCTTCACAATGTCGTTTTTACAACTCACCTCCTACTGCTCCAACACACCTCCAACTGTTAAATAATCGCGCAAAAAGAAATGCCCGTGAGTTTATTATTTCGCGGAACACAAAGACAGCAAATCACGGCAAAGAATAGAAGGATTCCGGAACACAATTAGGTTTTTTTAAAAATGGGACAATGACCAAGTGTAACATTGTCCTCCTTTTCCCTGCACATATCGCATTCCAATTTTCTCTCGTTTTAAGATCCTTTTAGCTTTGTCATTCCGGGGGATCTTTCTAATTGTTTGCCACCATTGGCTGTCTTAGTCTTCTAGAAAAAAATAACCTCACGCTCATTTTTTCTTTTTAATTCACGTTAAAGAAGAACTTTTCCATGTCAGCTCTTTTACACGAACGCTTGAAAAGCCAATCACTGCGATCCACTCGGGGAGCACGTCCAACGACGAGGCCGAGGATATGCTAAGACGGAAAAATTAAGTTTGCGGTGTGACACACAGGATTATGACGTCTCTCGTGCTTGCGTCCTGCTCAGTAACTCATCTTAGACTTCTTTTCAGGTCTGAAGATATTTTCGGTCATCACTCTGTCCCTGCAATCACGTTTCTTTTTTCTTTTTTATATACGAACGACGCCGGATTTTGTTGCAAAGGGGCACTAACAGCTCTTGCGGTGGAACACTTTTAAACTTCACAAGGCCAAAGGCGGCAGGGGCGTAGCTTAGATAAACGACGCCTCAGCATTCGAGCGTACCACAATAGCAGTTCTCCCGCCACAACAAGCCACACGTCACAGACATTGGGGACAAGCGGAAACGGGACAACGGGATAACAAAGAAATTGAAGGTGAGGCAAAAAAAGTGTTCAAACGGTTTCTGACCTTGAACAACCGGCGTCGGGGTCACGCAGACTCCTCCATAAAATCCTGCGGGAGCACCACCAAAGAGGGCAACGGTAAACAACAACAAGAAAAAAAAAAGCAAAAATAAAGCGGAACGGCTGTTCGATGTTGTTGTAGTTTATTGCCGTTGTTTATTTGTTTGTTTTTGTAAGCGCAGCTGCATCCGTTTTTGACGCCGCCACTGAGCGCCCCTGAATCGAAACCAGCGGTCGGTAGGGTGTCTGGCCAAGCTAACTGGTAACCCCACCTTGACAGCCGAGGGGCTTCCCTATCGAGAAGTGGGCGGAGGGTGGAGGGTGTCCAAAAGCAACCATATGCCTCTGAGACACGTTTTTTTTTATTTTTATTTGCTTGATTTTGCGTGAGTGTGGTAACTTCTATAAAATGTATAGAGGGTATTTACTGGACGCCATATTTGAGGGCGATGTTGGTGACGCATGCCTCAGAACGAGCTCACATTAATAGGCTGCTAAGACCGGCAGTCTCGATAAAGCTGAATGCACGTTGGAGAAGAACTGTGGAAGCTCGACGTCAGCACGCGCTCAGCAGTCGCGCACACAGCTATGGCCGCCAGTGAATACTCCCTATAGTTGTTGTCTATAAAGCGTTGAAACGAGATACAGAATTTATATCCAAAAATATTTAAGTACATGTGTGGAGTCTGCTGTGCTGAGCGGACGCTGTGCTCGCCGGGTTGTTTATACCGCTGTTTCACGAGCACTCAAAACGTATTTAGAACGAACTCCTTTCATGAATCGGCAAATGAGCTGGTGATCTCTTTTCTACGCATGGGCATTGGCGTGCGCTGGGTCGCCAAAAATTTAAAGAACTTTGTACCTGGAGCTTTCTAAATGCCCCTGAGAGAGAAATATGCAAAGAAGGCCACCAACCTTTTATTTTATTTTTTACTAAATCGTCACCTTAATAGACCCCGGCCCAATGTTCATAAAACGCGGGGCAAGAATCGAATTTTGTTACAATGCTTTTTTTGCATCAAAGTTTTATTTGGTTTGTCTTTTCCACTAAGAGTCAACCTATGGAAATCTTTTATCTGGGCCATATCTGGCCATATCAAACATTATATGATTATATACGGCTTATATACAGCCTTATCTGGCGTATATACAGATTTATCTCGCGTGTATATAGCCTGATATGGCGTATATACAGACTTATTTGGCGTATATACCGACTTATCTAGCGTATATACAACCTGTCTGGCGTATATACGACTTATTGGCGTATATACAGACTTATCTGGCGTGTATATAGTGATATGGCGTATATACAGACTTATCTGGCGACTCTGACCTATCGGCGTATATACAGCCTGATATGGCGTATATACAGACTTATCTGGCATATACAGCCTTATCTGGCGAATATGAAGCTTTATCCGAAATGTATACACTGCAGCCTTATTTCAGGTTATATACTTCGTTATGTGTCGTATACAGCTTTATCTGGCGGCCGGTTTTCAATTTATTATGTATAAATAAGTTAAATAAATGAAAAACGTTAACAACTCTGTAATGCCGAATTAGAGTGCAGCTCTTCAGGAGGAGGAGGGAGGGAACGGAGGGGACGGCATGCGCCTCTCCTTTTCCCTCCTCATCTACTCCTCGCCTCCTCTTCCCCCTCAACCTGGATGAGCTGCAGACATATCTCTTACATTATTATCACTCTCGTACAGCTTCAAAGACGCTGATATTAAGTTAGAAACGCTAAAGGGGCTATAAACGAGCTCCGCTGAATCCGAGCTAAATCCCGGTTTTGGTTGTTATGATTTCTCGGATTTTAATATAATTCCTGCGTAAAACAACAATCACGAAAATGATAATATTGTAAGAGATTTCGGCGGCTCAGCCTGGGTGAAGTTTGGACAGAATGCAAAGTATCATAAACGCTGCCATTGACGAGAAATTTTAAAAGTTATATGACAGGTCCTTGAGCCCTATGGGATGCTTGTTCAGGGTGACTACGAATTACACTCGAAATTGTGTAACCATGAAATTGGTCAAAACTAGCGATCACTGGAGCTGAAGGATCACCGTTCCCATAATTCCTTAGTGCGGGCCGGGTCACTTGGGAGAATCGTAGACAATAAAATACTGTAAAACCCTTAATGTTCGCGAGCCCTTAATTTTCGCGAATTTCGCGAATTGAAAAATTCGCAAAATTTAAGGGCACGCGAAAATTTCGATCTTTAAGAATTTCAATGCAGGCATCTGGAATTCGCGAGATTTAGTGGCCGCGATTCTGTCCTTTGTGACCGATTCGTGAAAAATAGGGGCCGCGAAATTAAAGGGTTTTACAGTATATAAAGTGCTGATTTCAGGCTTGTGTCCTTTTGATATGCCTTGCCAGATCTGGAATTTCCTTACTCAGCCAGATCTGGGATTTCCATATCTGGCCAGGGATATCAGGCTATATCTGGCATTATGAGGTTATATCTTGAAGATATACCATATCAGGTTATATGTGGCCAATGTTTGATATGGCCATATCTGAAATCTTCAGATCTGGCCAGATATAAATTTTTGTAAGGAAAGAACAGTCAAGAGTATTGTGGTGTATCAGATTTCGAAAGTGTCTCCGGTGCCCAATAGACGATATGCGAAACTACTTGGTGGTCTGGCAGCACTGTGCACGCGGCCATCTTGGTAGCGTCGAGTGTTTTGAGTTTCGGTTTCTCAGCGTTTCCAGAACATGGACGCTCTGCCACTAAGAGCGCTTCGGTAACTTTTTTCTTCCTGACTTTCGATCACCCAACTGGGACAAAGGACTATGCCGTCATGCCTTCGATCTTTAAGGACACTCATTTATTTATTTTTATTCGAATATGCATGAAGTCATACCGTTTAGCGGTAGACTGCTCCCCGCCAATACATGCGGCTGAAGGTTAGTTTTTTAGTTGTCACAACAAAATATATTTTTTTTTCTTTTTTGTGTGTAAAGTTCTGTGTTTTTCTAAAGGAAACTGTGCCCTGGGCAATATTTGTTAGGTCTTTCAAAAAGCTTAACCTGGTTTCAAATAGCATTGACCTCAAGCACAGTTGACGGACGTTGCGCTGTTAATAAAGATTTGTTCGACTCTGCCAGAATAACTGCATTGAGTTTCTCAAAACTACCCTCGAAGCTTATTTGCGCTAAACAAAACGTTTACCTAGGCTGAGAAAAAGAAGAAAAAAGAAGATTGTGAAATGAAGTGGAACACCTGCCCGTGTTGCTCCACTCGACGTCCGCAGCGTAAGCTTTGCCGCCGCCGACATCGAAGTCTTAGCCACTGCGATGAACCTAAGTTGAACGCCACATTCGATTACATCGACAAAAAATACAGCAAAATCTCGTCTCTGTGAGTGTTGAGCAAACAGACACGTCCTCCGTGTCTATTGTGTTTTCTATTCTACATGACCGCGCTTTAAATATTCAAGACTATTTTATCGACAAACTCTCCTGTTTAGTTTTAGCGGTTTTACAAACCTCAATTACCGATGCCAGATCAAGTGTGTAACAATTCATAGCTGCAAAGCAATGAGATTGTTTTCTGGCTTTCCCAGGTAATTAATATTTTTAATATATGACACTAAAATGAGGGCTCTGTGGTGCTTTCAGTTTTTCTTTTTCACTGTTAGCCATACGCATCTTCAATTATGTTTGGCGGCGTAGATTAAGAACCAATCGCCACTTTCACAGGCAGCTATCTAGAAAAGTTACTTATTTTCTAGATGGCTGCCGTGAAGTGAGGATTGGTAGTTTTGCGGGTGTGGCAAACGATTCTGTGTATATAAGTGCCGACGTTTTTCTATTAAAATCAGTTTTGAGTTAGCGCCCGTGCCGTCGTCTTTGTGTTTTTACTGTCCTTGTTTTGTTTGCGTTTCTTAACCTTTTACATCAGTAGGAACCAACTCGCCCAAACCCATGTTTAAATCCAAGATATGTAGTGTTCGTTTTACATACGAGTAGAAATTCGCGTTCGAAATTCGTAATTCCGGGCAAGAGCCGAATAAAAATAAAGTCCAAAGCTGCTTGGCTGAAAACCGTACACAATAACAACAGATATCTCAGATTTTTTTTTCAAAGTTTTTATCTAATGTATTCTCCAAATCGTTCGTCACATTGCAGGCCCACTCCAAGCACTTTCTTCTTTCCCCAGTAAAGTTGATGCTCGCACGTGGCACACGGAAGCCCGGAAGACCTGAATACCAGCTTTGAACGCGCACGAACGCCGAACGCTGGCGTCCGCGCTCCCGTCTCAGCTTCTACCTGAATAGCAGTGGCATATGTAGGGGAAAACTTTTTTGTGGCTACGCAGTTGAAGGTACGGGGACGCGTGCATGAACGCCGATTCAAGCCGTACACTCGCACTCCTCCTCTCTTCGACAATGCCACAAGAAACTGTCCACGTGTATAGAGCCTGCCGGACCTCCCCACTTGAAGTCAGCGGACGAACGCGAAAGCCGATACCTTTTTATATACAAGCCCTAACTCATGGCTTTGATAGCTGCTCCCGCGTGCGCTAGTGTTTGCGCAACCGTGGTACGTCCAATAACACGGATAACTCACGCTTGCATATAGCCGTCAATCGAGGGAAAAACGATCGTCTCCAATGAACCGTTCGTTTGCATGCCTGAGCGCAGTTCTCGACGTTCGCTGTCTAGGACGCTTAGTTTGGCAGTTGGGGCAACTTCTTCCGCCTCCCTCGCCAAAACGTGAAAACAGAACACATTTGCCTTAGTTGATGTATACAGGGTAGCTGAGGCTGCCTGGGTCCAGATCTCGACACGACTTTAAAAACAAGCAAAGGCAAAAAAAAAAATTATAAATTTATGGTTTTTGCAAACACCCACACAAAGTGGCTAGAATGAACGTTAAGGGCTACGCTGGCTGTAAGACGCTAGTGTCAGCGAAAGGATCCCTTCATATTCGTCCAACGTTCGCTCGGTGGACTGAGTGACTGAAAATGAAGACGCGGAACAACTCAAGAAGGAAACGTCTCCCAAGCACCATAACGTCGGGGTTTGTTTGTTTTGGCTTCTTTTTTGTCATATAGAGAGAGAAATGTACAATTTTAAGAATACAAGATCTAAATATCACGCGTCTGTTATTTTATGTGTGCTTTCTGGGAAAATTAGAAAAGGGGGGGGGGCATCCTGAATTAGGCCCTATTACAAAAGTTCGCGCACATATCCGCATCGCATGTGGTCGTAACCCAGGTTGTTGTCCAAACGTATTTATTGATTGGAAAAGTTACATCGCAACCTCTTGATGAAAATCTTTTAGTTGCGATGGGGGTATGGGAAAGAGATCTAGACGAAGGGAGGATACCCGAGTAAATAAACTTATGGTCTGTCAGGAGAAACAAGCTTAACGGTACGAAATGAAAATTATGAAAGTTGACCCTCAGCAGGAGCTGAACTGAACAGAACGCAAAGTCATGCATACACACCTAAAGCTGCTAAGTGTGATTTTATCAAAAAAAGTTAATTCAAATATTTTTTTTTACTACAAGTTCATAACATTATACTCCTGTGTAAGGAAGAACTGTGACAACAGTTGTGTCTTGCATGTCGACAATATACAATTATAACACAACGTGCATCAGATTGCTTTTTTTTTTTAATTCAAACATTTTCAGTCTTTGGCCCGAATGAATCAAATCAAGGGATGAAAGATAGATCAAATTTGAGGCGCTTGCTCCGCCCCCGCATTCAGCTGCCAAGACAGCCCGCCCCGTTCATCTCCGGTTTCTGGCTGTTCTCGTTACTTATACTTTTTACCTCACCAAAGCCTGGCCAGAAGCTAGTTTCTTTTTTTTTCTTGCTTTCTTTTTTTCTTTTCCCTTCGAGCGTTTTTTTATTTTATTTTTTATTTGATCATCGCCCGTGAAGCCCGAAAGGAGCATCTTCCCAAGACGGCAAGTTTTTTAGAGCGTACGACGGAAAAATCGATGCCATTGTCGACCGCCTTTATTTCACCGGAGAAGAAAAGATAGAGAAATAATCAAAACACAGGGCACTGTTTTATGTATGGGTCATATTATTTTCCTAACATTTTTTTTTATTGCTTCTATAGCACTTTGATCTTTGTAACACGTATTTTATCCCGGGGAAAAGAGGGAGGGGGGATGGTTCTTTTTTAACGTTGTCACTGTTGAGGTGCGTTTCTTTTCGATCTCCTCTTTCGCTTTGATTCTTTCATTGTCTTTTTTCAAGCCAGTGAACGCTAGCGCACTTTCACAGACGCACTCAGTGAAGAATACACACACATGCGCACAAAACGAGTCTCAGTAGAGAAAAAAAAATCCGCGTGCGTTCTTCGGTCGGCATCTCGAGTGAAATATATAAAAAGTTATCCCCCGTCTTTTCCGCCTCCCCAACCTCGCCCTCCGCGAGGCGAAATGAAAACAAGGGGAGGCAACCGAACTGGACCCAGCAAAGACAAAAAAGACAAACTTTGAATCAAAAACAAAACGAAACAACGAACGAAATACTCGCGGGGAAAAAAAAGTAGGGAAAAATGCAACAACACAGAAAAGCCGGAGACAACGGAGGGAGGTTACAGAAGCGGACAAAGAGCGAAGACGCCGGCGCAGCGCAAAGAAAAACAGGATAAGGATGAGGAGTTGGAAGAGGCTGAACGGGAAAAGAGATGGCGTTTCGATGTAATTTTAGAGATTCGAGTAGAGGGAGGCATTTCTTTCGCCCTTCCCTTTTTTTTCCCCTTGTCTTTGTCTGGCTGTCGGAAAGCCTCCCTACGTTGTGTGTCTCCCCTCCTTTTCCCGCCTGTTTTTCCACCGTCGTCGCTCGGTCGGTCGCTGCTGCTGCTGCATCGTTGGCTTTATTTCTTGGATTGGCTCTGGCCGTTTGTGCCTGTGTCTGTTTGTATCCCTGTTGCCGTCTGTCCCCACCGCTGCGCTGCTCTTCCCCCCGACTCGTTTTCCGCCTTCTCTCCCCATCCTCCCCCGCTCTCAATCTCACTTTCTGAACTGTTTTTATATCGCGTTTTCGCTGTTGTTTGTTTGCTTCTGAGCGTTTCGTTTACAACGATCGTGTCTTTCGCTTTTTTGAAGGTTTCGAAGCTTCGGGAGAATGTCGGAAGGGGAAAGATATCCCCGGAGAGGAGAGAGAAGGAATTGTGGAAGAAGGTCTGCCAATAAATGAATTTTCTGTTTTCGGTTCGTCCAATTTCATTTTAGTGCAGCGGCTCGCTGCTGCTGCTGCCGCTGCCGGTGCTGCGGCCGGTGCTTCCAGCGCTGGCGGACCAGCACGCCTAGCTGTCTTTTGGACTTGTGCTTGTTTTGGATGTTTGGAAAGCGCTCCGTTTTCGGATTGGTTCGATCTGCGTCTGTTCCTTCTCTGTCTGTCCTGGGGATTTCAGGCTATGTACTTCGTAGTATCTTGTACTTTATTTTTTTTATTATTTTGTTTTACGAAGGAGGGAGTTTGGAAAATGTGACGTGCTGTATAAGGGGAAAATACAAGGCGGCGGGGTGTCGCGACCTATCTGTCGGACCGTATTTCCATTCTTTCCATTGGCTGAGTTCGAAATATTGTTCCGTGTTTTGTTTCTCCTGCACCGCTTTAGGCGATGGGCCGAAATGTTGGCGCAGATGGGCGGTGTCGTTCGCGAAGCGCGACTCGCCGCGGACATTCGCGAAGCAGTTGTTTTTGGCGAATAGATTCATAGCACAATTCAGCCTGTGGTGCTTGCCAGCGTTTCTTCGAAGATATACAGTGAATAATCACCAGATTGGTATTAAAGTTTCCACTTCGCAAGCGTAAGATTCGCTAAGGAGTTTGATAACCGTATTGTGGTGTTGACGCTTCTTTTCTATATACATACTCTATATATATATATATATATATATATATTTTTCTGAAGAAAAATACAAAATAAATATAAACGAGAGCGGATAAGTTGAGGCAAGTCACCCTTTAGATTATTTCAAGACAATATCAGCTGCGAAGCGTCACGAAAACTAACAAAACCTTTGGGGAAAAAGGTGAGCACTTCGCAAGAACTCGATGTCGAACAATATATGCAAGACCCACCAGCAACGTTTTTTACTACGTTAATGACATTCTTATATGTGATTTTATATAAAATTGGCTTATACATAAAAGCATTCATCGACGTATTTATTGCTTCCTTTGTGGCAGAAATGAATTATTGGATGTTGAGCAACCACAGCACTACATAATTCATACACACGTGCTTAAGTAGGTATTAAACATGAGTACAAGTAACAAGGACTAAAAATACGAAAAGTTAATTCCTAATGGTATTCTCCGTATCTGTCACGTTTTTGGTTGCGCAAGCGCAAAGTTGGCGGAGGAGATTGCATTGCAGCAATGTTACTAGAACATAGCAATAAAGTAAGTCTGGGGGCTGACAAAAACTGTGTGCTTTCATTTGATAGACAAACCCCATAAGGTCTAAGACATTTATCGTAATAAATGCCGATGCACTGAGAGATGACCAGAACTGATATACTGCTAAATATTTAAAAAATAACTGAACACCTTTTTTTTTTTTTGACGGAGAAAGAAATCAGCAAGGCATGCATTAGGTTTTGACGCGCTCGGAACAACAACATATTTTAATCGAGCCGAACCAGTTTTTCCGACGTCTTGCGTTAAACATGAGTAGTAAGGCACCGGTTCTTCACAACAGCTGCGCCACGCGGAGTTTGCTCCGCTCCACAGAATTGCGGGAGAGGGATTCAAATCTCCCGCCAAACAGTAGTTTTGGGTGGCATTTAGCCTAAAGCCCTTTGGTAAAGCGCTGAATCAAAGTACGATCCCGATTCTGCGCGTTCCCCTGGGCATAAACTAGCTGAGAAAATAAAATAAAAACTATTTTTGTAATATTTCATTGAGAACATTTTAACGAGTGTTGCACTGAACATCTGTCAAACATTTCCTAAAAAACAACGCATCGCACAGAAGAAACAAAAATCGTACCGCATCAGCCATCGCCGAGGGGCAAATGTAGAGAGGTAGGCAACGTTCAGGATCGTAAATATTTGCTTCGGTTACTAAAACAATGTTGCCTGGAACCCGCCTTCGACAGATGTGTTTAGCGTCCTATTCCCTCTGTGTTCCCCAAGTTGTCCCAAGGTGGCAACAAAGGACGTCACAAAAGTCGGAGTGTCACGCTGTCGGACGTCGCGATCCTGGCGCCTGGACGTAGAAGTTCTGGAGAAAAAATGACCGCATCTCCACGTGGTGAATGATGTTGATTATGGCGAAGCTCTGGTGGTGCTGATGATACTGATTTCGTTCATAGGTAGTGCTGATGGTGCTGATTTTTTTTATTGCTCATAGGTAGTGCTGAGTTCCGGGTTTCGTTTCAACTTCAATATTACTGCTTTATGGTCGGTGAAATGCAGAGCCAATGGCTCTTCTAGCGCAGTGGTTCTCAACCATCGATGTTTTGCGGACCCCTTGTGGATCGGCGGAGATGATGGTGGACCCCGTTCATGGTGACGGAAAAGGAAGGTATAGGTTGATTATGATAATGAGTTTAATAAATGTGATATAACTAAGGCCTAGTTTGACGTAGACTTCCCTCCTTCACATACACACAAGGAAATTCACCCGAAAATCGGCAAGTTTCTTTCCAACCTGATAAAATACGACTTTTATTGCCAGGCTTGACTGATGAGGCAGGGCTTCGCGGACCCCTAGAATGCCTTCGCGGACCCCAAATGGTCCGCGGACCCCTATTTGAGAACCACTGTTCTAGCGGATCAGCTTGGATCCGCTAGAAGCCGTGGGAACGCATCTCCACCGCTTAAGTTGACGGTCCATGTCAGAAAGAGAATGTGTGGTATGGAACGTGGTTATATACGCATTTGCACATTTGACCGCAGCGCCCTCTCTTCTATAATCGTTGAGCCAATCCATGCAAAGTTTAACGCGATTATATACGCATTTGACCGCAGCGCCCTCTCCTGTATAGACGTTTAGCAGCTATACATGCAACGTTTCATCTATGACATCCCCAGCTCTTCAGTTACTCAGAGCCCCCTACTCGTCCCGCAGTCGTGGCCGAGTGGTTAAGGCGATGGACTAGAAATCCATTGGGGTCTCTCCGCACAGGTTCGAATCCTGTCGACTGTGCAAGCGTTTTTTTTTTCTTTTTTTAAGAATACAGATGGGATTGCAATCGATGTGAGCACGGACGCCGGACGGACAAGGCTAGACCCTAAGGAGCTTCGCCTCTAAAAAGAGTGTCCGAGAGGTATCGAGGGTCGCTTACGTCGCGGCGTCCCAATAACTCCCGGCTGCCAAAGCTTTCGCGTATATATACTGTGAAGCTGTAGAGTGACCTGAAGCAGAAGCGGCGTCTGCCGCGCATCCTCCACCGCTGCTGTGACACCTCTGGTATTGTGAGCGTCGACAACATGAAACTTGTATAATGTCAGTCGGCGGAACTCGAGGGACCACGTTTTTAAGACGCGTTCCAGGCCCCCCGTAGTAAAACGAAACATGCGGTTTCGAATAGAAACTTGCTGCGTGTCATCAAAGACAACTAGATCGGTAAATTTTAGGAATACTCGGAGTGCGTGGAAAGCTCGACGGTGCGCAAAAGTGCGGAATATACCGCCGCATGGGCTCTCGGCACAAGGATGTCGGAGCGAAAATTTAAGAAAGAAGCAAAATACCGCGCAGGCACGTCGATTTCCGATGCATCCACGGGACCCAGAAGAAACCGAGCGCGCGTTTCCTAACGTTGCTATGACGTTTTCACAGGTAGCTTCGAAGCAATGGTCCAAGCCCGCGCCGGAGCGCGCGGGCTTCGACCAGTGGATGACGATATCTCCTCCGGGAGTGGCCCGTTATATCGATGACTGAACCTTATTTCTTCCGCCGGAAACATTACAAAATTCAGCAGGCCTCGATAGAGAGCCCGGAAGAAAATGAGTGTTGTTTGGTAATAATTTACCAAACTAGTTGTTTATTGGCAATCAAGACGTATGTGCCACTGAGACTCTATTAATGCTTTAATTCCATAATTACGAAAAGCGACTGCAGTAAAGGTGACACCTTTGTGGTGGTGATGGATGAACTAAGTTAGAACCAAGTCTTTAGTGGCCACTCGGCCACTAAAGACTTGGTTCTAATTTGAAATGGATCGTTTTTGGAAATAAACTGTTTCAGAAAGATGAATTAGTATTCCCAACGCAATCTAAAGATATAAAAACATGGTTTTAGCATCTAACTGTGTGTCTAAATAGTGCAAGAAAAAAACAATTCATGATGATGATTACAAATCGTAGCTATTCGGTTGCTGCGTGTGAACGCGGGCGGCCCGTGTTGTTGCTGGTGTTGCGACGTCAAGTTCCCGGGCGAAATTGCCTCGTCTGAAGCGGGCCTAAGGAACAAATAGCAAATTTTTAACGTATATACGAGTATTTAAGTTTTATGACTGAATAACGCAAAGTTAGCTGTCGAATACTCAGAAAATAACTTACATAGCTTTTATTTATTTCCTAAGACGGCAAAGTTCATTGTATAATGACGAGCCTGTTATTAATGAGGCATTGCTCGATTACTCTTCAACAGCATGTCGTGAATGATTGTTTGCCACATAAAGTTTTTGGCTTGGCCTTAAATGAAACAGGTCTTCACGCTAAAAATTTGATTCAAAATATATAGAAAACATACATTAACGCGACAGCGTTAACAAGCTCGTGTCGCAAAAAAGCCGGCATCGGTGGCGTGCGGTTCAATCCAGAATTGGTCGATAGGGTCATGACATCACAGCAGATAACCTCGTGCAGGAATTTTAAACAACCCAAAACGCTCATGTGAAACATGACGTCACATGTGGAAAAAAAGTGATTAGAAAACATCCCATATAATGCGGATTAAAGGTCGCCGCATGCCTCAAATGATTTCACTTTATTAAATAATTATTTGCCTTAAAATAATTGAAGAATTTTAGGCGGGATTCGAACCCACGACCCCTCGGTTGCGAGCCGGACAAGCTACTGACTATACTCCGGTCACCCTTAAGCTGGGAATACATACTCTATTTCACCTTACGATGTACCGCAGTAAAGGCTACAAGCGCGAGCTCCTTGCTCTAGGACACATCTCGGCGGCACAAGCTCTCGTGCACTAAGGGCAGCTGCCAACGCTATGAGCTCGCGCTTCTAGCCTTCGCTGCGGTACAACATAAGGTGAAACGGAATATAGAAGCTTCGCCCTCCGCGCGAGCTTTCTGCCCTTGCTAATACAAGAGTAAACGCGAAGGCACGCGCAACCTAACCACTGCGGAAGCCAGCGAGCTCATGCTGAAGCTGGAGCTTCTTGTCTCCACTTGAAAGTGCTCTGAGGAGGTTTCTGAGATCATCTAAATATGGCGATTACTCAGTCCGCTGGCTCTCAGCATCCTAGAAATATCTAAATCATAACGATACGCGGCCAACTTTTCTATTTAAAAAAATGAATTAAAGATCTCAACCTACCGATTTCGTCTCCGGCGTTAGAAGGAGCATGTTCCGAAACCAGGACCACTGTCAGTCAGTAGCAATTCGATAAAGTCCCTCGGTGTGTTTGCGTTTGTCCAGTGCAAGTAGTGTCAAATGCGCCAGTGTACGAGGTTCGTTTATGTTCGAGGTCCGTGTGCGAGGTCCGTGTGTGAAGCGAATGGAGGCGCGGCACAGAAATGAGCGTTCCTTGGAAGTTAATGGCGGCAGAGCACCCGCTCGTGACACATGTCTTGCGCGTTTCCACAACAATGGTTATGGTACTTGTAAAAAACGCCTTTATCAAGGGGCTTTAGCAAGTGAAAGATCCTCGCGCCTCCGACCGGTGGAACCGCAGAGTGATATCTCGTATGCGCGCAGGTCGTTGCCCATACAGACCGGGAAATTAATTGGGGTGTGTGTATGTTTAAACAACCTAAGACTTAGCCTGCCTCAACGGGCGACTTGTCTTCCAGCTGTAGATGAGAAATTTAGCCAGCGCAGTGGAACCACTAGCCTGGGGTCTTTAACGTGCACCACGCAGTAGTGATACACGACCGCACGCCGGTACGATGCTCATCCCGATCGAAACGGGCAGGGGTGGGGATTGAACCCAGGATCCCTGGGTTCTGCAGCGCGAGCTTCCGCTCCACGTGCTCCGAGCTGGTGTGCGCTAGTCCAATCGGCCATCGATCCCATCACGCAGCCCGGACTACGGTTCAACCCTGCCAGAGCGCGCTCGAGTGCTAGAGAGCTGACCACCGGACCCACACCTCCCGCAAAAAACAAAAACAAAAACAAAACAAAAAACATAGTTAGTTGTTTTCGAGACGATTTTCGCAGTTTTATGTTCCCTCCCCTCAAAAAACAAATAAATTAACATTTTTCGACTTCTCTTACTTGCTTTCATCATCAACGAAAACATACACATTTTATAATAACAGTGCCTGCAATCTCAACGAAATGTCGCATTTTCATTGGTCACATGACACCCGGGAGATAATTTCCATCTTTGATTGCTCTTTAATACGAAAATCGGCCATGCATTGTTATGATTTATGGATTTCAACGATGCTTAGAGCCCACTGAATAATTTGTCATTTTATTTAGGCGATCCGCGCCCCCTCAGGGCACCTTTAAAGGGGCATCGACAGGTCAATATCATAAATATTTTTATTATTCGAAACGATTGAAAAAGATGCCTGCCCCTTACCCTCAAAATCCGAAACTTACGAACTCAGTATTTGTGAAGAAAAAAAAAGCAATTTCCCGAAGCCTAATTTAAAGTTCCCACGCGATCCTCGCCAGTGCAGTGACGTCAAAGATTGAGTCGTCCTGCATCTCCAGTTTCTTTCAAGCCTCCGGACCGTCCCGACCCGAAGTGTCGTGTTCGTTCGCCTCCCAAGACCAACCGCTTTCCTCTGTGCGGGCCGCCTATCGTTGTGAGCAGACGACTCTTCACTTCAGAGTTTGATCTAATTTTTTTTTTAAATGGTGTGAGGTCGAAGATTACGCGCATTGGACTTTCGTGAGCGACGTGAGGGGGCCCGTCGCTCCGGTTCTGTGGGAAAAACTGCCCCGGTGGAGTCAGAACCGAAACTACGGTACACAGACACCAAACCCAAGTGTCTTGACCGTTTGACGATTTCCTTCTTGAAGTCTGAGAGGTCGTCGGGCACCTCAAAAGAGAACTTAGTCGGATTCCCCGACTCGACGATCATCCAGAGTGCTACATGCGCCGAGCGCCGCGGTGCCACCATGTTTTCCGAGGGGGGATAAAAAGTTAGGAGGGTACATCACTCCGGATTGCGATTTTCGGTATTTAAAGAAGAAGGCCCGCAGTGCATTCGCAATCGCGTTAAAAACATGTTTTGCGAATACGGTTATTAAATATTATAGAAATGTCGCTTAGAACGCTTCTAAATTTTATAGTCGATTTCGTCACAAAAAGGAGGAAGTGGGAAGCGTGGGTGCGCGTGGTGAAATTATTTTTCGCGTTGTGGTATCCTTTTGCGTGGATATGAATACAACTTGCATCGTTTTAGAAAAACAAACTACCTTTAGGGTGTCAGTGCCCCTCTTAGGGTGAACGGAGTATACACCGTTCCAAGTAGGTCGATGCAGAAAGAGAAAAACACTCTCGAACCATAGCGCTGCGCCAACGCTCCGCTTACCCTTTCCATCGAAAGCTCGTCTGCTTCACGGAGTGGACTGTAAGTAAGCACGTGCGCAGTGTACCGAGGCAAGTTGTTTCGAGAATGTTAGGCGCCGCTTTGATATTATAGCGTGTTTTCGCGAGTGACATGGCCTATGCAAGAAAAGAATCGACCGGGCAGCACTGTGCTGTAATTGATTGTACAAATAACCAAAAAAAAACATAAAAGAAACGCCGATTCAGTGTGCTTATGAAGCAAACAGCCAATGCAAAACTGAAAGAAAAAGAAAAAAAAAAGAAAGGTTGGCAAGGCATTGGAGTTGGGAAAGTTTGGAAATGGAAGGAAGACGGGAAAGGGGGGGGGGCGTTTTGTTCTAACGTTACTGTGCACAGCAAGACTGGGCACAGAGCTCGAGAGCTTTGTGGTAAACTCTCCAACACGTATATATATATATATATATATATATATATATATATATATATATATATATATATATATATATATATATATATATATATATATATATATATATATATATCTAACACAGCCTCGTGTAGAACACGCCGCGACACAGTTTGCGCACAAATAATTCTCACGCGAGAGCGATTACAGAGAGGCACATCAATGTGCCAATATTGTGACAGTAAATCCCAAACCAGAAAAAAAAACGGATCTGTCGCACTTGTTATCTGTACTCGGTATTTATATATCGATTCATATTTAAATTTGAGGTTTCTACTATTTCAATTAAAGCAGACTTGGTAGCGCAGGTCTGAGCCCCTAACCGCGCAGTTAGTTCCAATGTTCCCGGCGCCCCAAGCTGCGACAACTCGAGTTCAGCGCAAATTCACATGCCGTAATTCGTGTTATTTTAGCTGCGTTCAATCCTCAATTTCACTAGCAATCCTCAATTTCAGTAGCGATCCCCAATTTCGCTAGCGATCGAAACGCCGAGTTCGGTTTGGGAGCGACGACAGCCCTAGAACTGCGCTAAAAATTACCCACAAAAAGATGCCAGGAAAGCAGGATCACTTTTCCCCATGCCTGACGCACCGATTAAGATAGTGTATTAAGACGATGAGCCGAGGGCGCCGAATACGGCAGCCGTGCCGGCAGAAGCAGCTGCGATCGGTGTGACTCGGTGAACAGGGTAACAGTCCAGTAATGGCGGTCGGTCATTCGGGCGGGTTCGGATTCTCCCAAATGCCGGGATGAGGGTAGGCGGCGCTACAGTCGTTAAAATGGCGCCGGCCAGGAAGCCCAACTTGGAACGGTGTATAGGCCGCGCAAAGCACGGTTGCACGGCTTGAAAACGAGCGGGAGTTTGTATGTTTTGTTATTGTGTTCCACCCTTCAAGGTGAAGCTTAAGTGTCCTCCTCTCGCTTTTTTTTTTACAAATGTCGACATATTTCATATATGTTATTTAAAAACGTTATTTTTTTAGCTATGACTGTTTTTTTTTTATAATGTCATTTTATGTGAAATTATTTTTTATATGCAAACACAGGGGTCTGCAAATTTTTTTACTAGGGGGCCGGATCGGGGACCTGTCGCTGTCTTGGGGGCCGGTAAATAAATTAGCAGAAATAGGAAAAAACAAAACGAATTATCCTATATGAATATATAAATACAAGATGAAAAGTTAGAGTAAACAAAAGACATGGATGAATACATATATTTTGTTTGAAAACTCAGTAGTTAGGTAATTATGACACAATATTTAGGACGTAGAAAAGCTATCAGGCATATATCGAAGGGCATATTGTAACTTTGGTATGCACACACAAGGTAGAAGACTAATGAGAATGGTAGACCTGATGCATTATGCATTATATACGACAAAGAACTTGAAGCAAAATATACATGGGAACGTAAAGCATTTTTAACACATGTAGTTACACAGATATATTACGGTGTTACACAGACACAGGGTACTAAGAATTGCGATGACAATTTCCAATGAATAATATGACGAGAGGACACGCCTTACAATAGCCAGCTTTCTCATTTTTTTCTGGTATTTTTGTAAACGTTGCGACGCTGTTCCTTTATGCGGACTTTTGCGCCGGTAGCGGCGGAGTTGCTTGAAGCGAGCCGCGGACTCGCTTCATTAAAGGACAGACGACAACCACGGGCCGGTCGGAAGACCTGGCCGCGGGCCGGGGTTCGAGACCCCTGGGATAACACATTAAACACAAAAAAAAATTGCGCAATTGTAGCAAAGCTTTTACGATACCAAATTGTTGCTTTATTTCTCCAGACTGAGTGCAGTTCAAATCACAAGTTGTACTACAAGGAGATTGATTTTGATACTATACTCGTTTTCCCCTCAAGAAAAGAGTAAGTTTTGCGCATTGTTCATACGCCGCGCGAAGCAGTTCTCACGAGATTTGGTTTTCGGAGGAAGGGCGATACTTTTGGCGTTCAAAACGTGTACATCATGATAAGATAACATCTATCTATTCTAAAATGCACCTACATGTATCTCAATTCTCTACATAAAGGAGGAAATTAGTAATGCTCCGCGAGGAGCTGCATTTTTTACTGCGGTTCTTGAGGTGAAAACGGGTATAGTATTATCTCGTCAATACGAAAAAGCCTTCTTATTTCTTTATATATAGTAGGTAAATAAATATCGCCGCAAGAAACGTCGATTTTCAACTCGGTAACTCTAAAACAAAACAGCTTGTGTCTCCTGCAAAACTGCCGCCTCGTAAACATTTATTTCAAGACTTTTTTTTTAATGTTTAGAAATGTCTGCAGCCTTCAAAAGCACTATGAAACAATATTGTGCGTGCATGTTACGAGCTTCATACTAGCACACTAGTAGCTGCTGAGCAGAGAACAAGTATGCTCGCACTCAATTCCACTGAATCAAGAGCGTTTCTGGCAGACGTGTGATTTCAAGAGGAAGCACATATATTTCTTTCAGCCTCTTCTCCTCAAAAATTATCGATGAATTCGTGGGCATCAAAATATCACTGTAGTCGCGGGGATCATCTCAGTGTGACGAAATTTGAATACGACTCGTGGACTGGGTACGGGCATGGCGCGAGTACTCGTCTTTGTGTCCTGACAGTCAACGCCCCAGCGAACCGTTGGGTAGTGGATCGCGTCCAAACGCCGCGGTAACCGGCAAAGCCGAGCTCTAACAATATCTGAAGAAGCCCACTCGCCTTATGCATTTCAAGCATAGCTGCAAATCAGGCGGCCACTAGCTGCGAGTTCAGAGAACTGACTAACGCTGCCTGTTTTTCTACGCTTTAATTTTTTTTTTTGCAACTGGTAGTGTGCGAAGAAGGAAAATGCAGGCGCATTCGCAGGCCCTACATGCCAATGTTTTACTTGAAAAATACTCAAAGTAATTTTTTACAGATTTATTTTTAAAAAATTGCTGTGAAAGGTAAAATAATAGGGTCTTTTGCAGATATGTGATACGGCCAGGGAGTCATAATATAGGCAGCTTATCGTCACGGTAAGTCGATTCATGAACTAAATATTGTTAAATAAACGTTTTATTTAGGGAAATTAAGCGCGTAATTTCAATTATAAATTTTCTGAAATTCATGTAAATTCAAAAATTCAATCCGTTAAAAAAGAAGAGATTTAAAGCACGTGGCAAGCACAGGGAGTGCGCTGAAGTTTCCACTCTTTCCACAGGCACAACGCTGGAGGTCCGAAAACGCGGATGAGAAGATTATTATCCGCCTTTACAACCTGCTCTAAAATGTTTCTAAAATTGAATACTTAGTGGTCTTAGATGACGCTCAGGAAATTTCTAATTTGGGCTATATGCTTAGGTTCGCGAATTAAAAAGTTCATTAACACATTTAAGTTCATTATTCAACTCATCGTGACGATAATATGTATGCAATACATATTAACGCTCACTTTGGCCATCTGACTTATCGTACCCCTAACCGTCTAACATATCTACATAATATGTACCCCTGGCAATCTAACTCACCTGCACTTGCATTATTCTACCGTTCCACGGCTTCTTTTAAATATATATATATGTTCGAATTAAAACGAAACACCCTGTATATCCAACTTAAATAGCTTTCTTTTTAACGATTTTCTAAAGGTCCGTATTGTTCGAACAATTCGTTCACAAGTACACTCTGAGAAATGGCTGCGCGTCTACTTAACCGCAAAACACTCGAAGAGCCAATCTCTGCGATCTACGAAATCAGCTCTGCGAATGATGAGACGGAACATCTGTTTAGACCTAAAATTAAAGTCTGCGCTGTGGCATTACGCAATGCAAGCATGACTCTTTGCATTGCGTAATACCACAGCGCAGACTTCATTTTAGGTCCAAACGGATGTTCCGCCTCATCATTCGCTCAGCTGATTTCGTAGATCGCAGAGATTGGCTCTTTCAGCGTTTTGCGGGAAAGTAGACGAGCAGGTGTTTCTTAGGGTGTAAAATGAAAAAAATTTTGAGCGCAGCAGCACTATACATTTGTGAGATATGTTCTCATTTTCCATAACACCAAGTGCAAAGCAGGCATGGAGGCTGTAGAAGTAAGAGAAGCTAACAACAAACCGGTATTGAACCACTAGTCAAAGATTTTCGCAGAAAGTCTTACCTCTGTCCCGTCGAACGGGACAAAACGGAGTTCCGTCGCATTGTGAATATTGAAATCAGTTAAACCCAATTTTGTTCGGGTAAAAAGAGCTCCTACAGTAGCGCTCGCGGAAATTGGACTTGTTATAGGACAAACTAAGAAGAGTGATGAGATATTACATTTTATATGATATATTTTTCTTTGGACGATGCGCAACGACAATTGTTGATAAGGTTTAATTGGCAAAATGAGGGCAAAGTTTAGTCACTAACTCTCATTTGAGCAAACATGCCGGACATAAAAGATCGCATGCTAAGTTTTCCAGAAGCAACTCAGATCTCTGCGTCTTTCAACTGTATCGTTCGTCGTTATTCAATTGGTTCAATTCACAAGTACTGCAACGTCCGTCACTCCGGCTTCTGCGTAGAGAATGTGTTCTTGTGAGTTCTTGAAGAACACGTATACGGATAGCAACTTTTCGTCACGGCGTGCAACGTAACTCAATTTTATATAAAATCTTAAAAAAAAAAAAGATGCATGCTTCGCGTAAACAACAACCGGCCCAATTTTAGCTCGACCGAATCTGATCCCTGACCTCCGTTTCGCCCATCTTCTAACGCGTATCACTTTCAGTAACAGAAACAAAAAAACAAAACAAAAAAGCCAGACAGGTCACGTATTCTGTTTCGGTCAGCATCTTACAACAGCGTACTTTGACAAGAGGCGCAGTGGCAATACTACGTGGCGGTCGGGAAGAAAGGGACCGAGTGGGGGGCCGTGCTGGGCATCGCATAACCCCCGCCGCTAGCGGTGCGCGGCTAATAGAACGTCTTCACCTTTTTCTTCATTTTCAGCAAGCCGCAGCGAGGCGGAGAATGTTTACGCTCCTCTAGCGCCGTCGTTTTCCTATCTCTGTCCAACGGTGAACGCCTCCGCATCATTTTTCCTCGCCCCTCCCTCCCTCAGCATCCTCCACATCTCTCCCCTCTTTTTCATCCCGAGCACCTTCCATCCCTTGCCGTTCATCCCCCTCCGTCTCAACCTCTTTTGCAGGGCATCCATAGATACATAGATATATAAATACATAACCGTAAGCTCACATACACAGTGCAACATTTTTCACTTTGAAAGCTCCGTTCGGCTGGCTCTTCCCACCGCTCTCTTTTCCTTCTTTTTGTCGCAGATTTTTCCTCGCTTCGTTTCTTCGCCGGCTCTCGTCGTCGGCAGTCTGCCCTCATTCTCCGTCGCTTCCCCATTTATTTTTTTCCCTTTTTTGATAGTTTGAACCAATCCCAGCGACGCTCCAAAAACTCGGCTCCGCGGATAACAACGCAGCTTCTTCCTCATCACTTTTCTCCCTCCGTTGCTTCTTTTTTTATACTTTTTCCTTACTTTTCTTTTGTCTCCTATATCTTTCTACCTCTTCTTTTCTGTACCTCTCCCCTTTCATCTTTTTCTCGTCGCACACTTCAGCGCACTTCAGCCCTGCGGACCGAGGTTCGCGTTTCCCTCATTTCTGTTCTGCGCTTTATTATTACTCTGATTTTATTTACTCCCTTTTTCCCGCGCTTCCCTTCGTTTTGATTCGACCTTTTCCTCTGTTTGTCTCTGTTTGGCGTCGGCCGTTCTTCTTTTCTGTCTCCACCTGAGCGCTCGCTCTGCATTCGCCGCTCTCGGAGAAAGATGGAACTTTAAAGGAGAAGAGAAGGCGCGTCCTTTCCACGAAGGAAAAACGAACGGCCGAAGCGCGGGTTGCTATGGTGACGTCGTCTGCCCCGATCACGTGCCACCCAGTTGGCAGCCAATAGCGTCGGTTCTCAAAAATTGCGCACTTTATTTCCTCCCCCCCCCCCCCTCGATGTTCTCTTCCTCCACTTCCAACTCTTCATTTGTTTTCTTGTTCCCTTATAAGTCTCCTCCAGTTTAGTTTTTCTATTTCTTATTTTTTTGCAACAAGCCCTCTCTCTTCTTTCGACATACACACACACATATAAGTCCCCGAAACGCCTTTTCTTCCCCTTTTTCCTTTTCTCCTCCTTCGCGCGCTTTAGACTCTTTATTTTACGGCCCTATATATTGGACACTCGATTCCACTATGTTTTATTTATTTATTTACGTCTCTGGCGTCTTCCATTCGCCGTTCCTTATAATGCTCCTTTTTTTCTCCTTTTATCTTTTCTTTTTTCTTAAGTCGTTTCTTCAGACAGCGGATTGGCACGGCGCGAGGGGCTTCTTTTTAGAACAGAGAACGTTACGAAAGAACCTTCGTTACTAGTCTCGTTGATTTTTTTTTCTGCCCATTTTGAGTTTTCTTTAGCGTATCTGCTCTTTTTTTCGTATTCTTTTCCTTTTTCTCCTCATTCTATGCGTCCCTCTTCCCTATTTTCCGCTCGACGCGCCGCTCTCTGGGGGAATCTGTTAAAAAACCGCCCTCTTTTCCGTTATAACCTTCTCTTCCCGTTCTATCGTTCCCCATGTGCGTCTGCGTCGTACCGTGCGTGTGGGTTTGTGCGAGCCCGTCAGTGCGTGCGTAAACCAGGGGGAAGTTGGGTTTGAGGAAAGGAGGGGGGGGGGGCGAGTCTCCTCCTCTGAAATTGAGGGCCTCTCCGTTGTTGGCGTATTCTTTTTTCCTCCTTTTTTTTTGGCAGCTCCCGAAATTCCGTTATTTTATCGAACTCTCCCCTCATCTCCTCCGCCCTCGCTGCTATAGCTTTCGTGCCGTAAAGCATCGACCGGCTGAAAAACAGGGAGGGGCTACAGGCGCCGCCGCCGCCACCGCCGTCGGCGTTCCCGTTCTCTGAAAAGTGGAAATTTTGAACGCCAATCGAAATCTCCCGTCTTTCTGGTGGGGGGCGCGGCACGACGATGGTCGATTCTCATTCGCCGTAGCAGTTTGTCCTATGTTTTGTTTTCCTCTCTTTGTATTCAAACGGGGAGATGCGCTTCGTTGGCGGTAGTCTGCTGCGCCGAAACACCCTTCTACCCTGCGGTCCTAGTCACCGGGAGCGATCGGTTTTTGTTTTTACTTTAAGCAATATTTTGAACCTTGTTTCAATATATTTTGGCACGTATTTCTAATCAACCCAGGAGCCGCCTGTCCACAGTCTCCAAGGGCATAAGTTAACGGATTAAAGTCACTAGCTGAATAAGAATGGCAAGGAGTATCTTTCGAATGGCCGACCACGAGCACGCGTTCCTTGCCGTCCGCGTGCGTTTGCAGCGTGTGCGCGTTCGAAGTTCACTAGACGCTGAAGTGTCATCGAAGGTAGGAAGCTCCCTCCAGCGGGCAGGACAATTGCAAAGACCTCCCTGTCATTTTAATCTTTCAGTAATGTTGTGTTCCTGTTCATCTTTATCTATGCTATATCAGAACTACAATCTGGAAGGCATCGCTTCTACGATTTTAATCCTGCGTAAAAAACAAACAAAAAAACCTCTCCCCAACGCCAACGCCACGCGCGCCTCTCGGAGACACGAGCGAAGGAGTGCTTCGCCTGCTGGCTCCTACGGGAATTCCGAGTCATAACTTGGCATCCAGATGGCGGCACCATCGTCGCTCCTCACCAGCGCTAACATCCACGGCGGGGCCACGTCAGGGGCGTGCGTAAACGGGCGCGAGTGCCTGGAGCGTCCGAGCTTTTCCCCCGTCGTTTCGGAATTACTACCGCGCGTACGTTCGCCAGCACCCTTCGTCGGTCAGTTCGCCGCAGTCGCACTCCCTTTTACCTTAGTAGGATGGACCTCAAACGACGCTACAAGCTATCGAAGCCGATCCCATGCCGTGTAGTAGTAGGTGTCAGGCCGCATTGGGCGGAGAGGAGCAGCAAAGCACGTGGCTCATAGCTACACGATGCGTTATCAGCGCTGGATTGGCTCCGGTGACTGGTAGCCTTCGTTGAGGTCCACCGTAAGGAGGAAACGGAGTATAGCCGTTCCCGCAATTCCAGGCTAAAATGTGCAGCCATCGGGCGCTGCAATTTGCCCGCCCGCGCGACAACTCTTATTCCATTTATCCCGTGTGCGCCCATCTATTTGAGTCCGGGGTCGAGGTCGTTTTCCCACGCCGAGCAATGTCCAAGGGGTGTCCGAGGCCCCGGAGTTTTGGGACCCGTAGCGGCGTTTCTGGTCGTACTAGCCGCTTTTCCCCGCTGATAGCAGCTCGCCGACCGAGAGGCTCGAGAACGACCCTAGATTGATATTAGCGCACGGGCTGCCCGCATCGGTCCGTACTTGTTCGTAGCAGCGTTCGGGGGATTTCCTTTACGGGCTGTCGTATTTATGATCTCGTGCGTTTGTATGTGTGTGTGTGTGTGTGTGTGGGAGCCTGCACGTGTGGTTTGGAGGGGGAAGAAGGGAACGGAAAGTCAGACGTCCGGTCAAGCGGCGTTGAGCATGGGACCGCTCGTCATTCTGAGCAATGGCTCGAGTCCTGGTTATCTGAGTGATGCTTCAGATAGACGTCGCTGTCCTCGTGAGCCAACGTCGAATAGATATCTCTTCGGAGTCGACGCTGTGGTAGCGAGCCATTCGTTATTGAGTTACTAAGAGAGGAGAGGAGGCGGGCGATGCTGAAAGAGATTGAAATACTGAACGACAAGAGCAGGGGAAAAGATTTCTGAAGGCAGCTATGTTAGCCTAGCCAGTAATAATGCTGAACGCAAAGTGGCATACTATACATGTTAGGGTATTGCGGAATCCCTAGATGTTGTAGCAGCAGTAGTGTAGTCTAAATTTTGGGGATATGTTGAAAGCTACATTCTTATCCTGTCCGGGTAGTTGGATAAGAATGTTATCGTGGTTATTGGGTGACCTTTGCACTTTACCATTCGGGTATCCATAGAACAGTTTTCCTTATCTCTGCTCTTGCTCCTCATGCTCATTATACTCCCCGCACACGCGCTCCCTGCCTTCGTCTTTGACTTGCTGAGAAAGTTGTTTACCTTCAACAGTATCATGTTGATAAAATTCGTGTCCTCTTTATATAATTCGCTGATGTTCACTTTTTTATAACACACGCAAGTTCTGACATTCATTGAACCTACTTTTCAAAGTGCGAAGATGTTTTGTTTCACGGTTCCACTTCATCTTTCGCAAGGGTATGTTCTTCGTGTTTGCATCCTTTCTTTTTTTAATTCTAACTCAGCAGATGTTATCTTTCTATGAGGGTGTTACTAAAACTATTTTGAGACACTCGTCATTGATTGAAGGTACTTTTCTTCAAACTATTACATGTCTTTTGTATTCGTCCTGACATTGAACAGAACAACGCAACCTTCTAAAACAATCCCAGAAGCACTGGCGCAACTGGGTATAATTCACTGCATTTAAGTGCTCTTGGTAGGCAGTGACAGCATCTTCAGGGATTGGTGATCATTGTCCGCGCACTTTCTTTTTTTACCATTGAGAGCATTAACAATTCGCATTTCTTAGGTCTCCATTGTAGAGTGGATGGGTGATCAATACCACTTGAGTTCCTCTTGAGGAAGTCCAGTTTTATGGTGGCAGATTGGTCGCCTTGGTCTTCAATCCGGATTTTCTTGACGACTGCCGGCAGGCGGACTGTGGTGTACCGTTGTACAATAATTGTGTTTTGGCTTTATGGAGCAACCGTGTCCATGTGTCTACTAGGTGAAAGAAGGTTACCACCATTTTCTTTTTTACATTTTTCAGTCTCAAAGCCTTCAGAGGTGGAGACTTTTTATAGAAGACAGAAACGAAGAATTCCCATTTTGTTTCGGAATTGTATCGTTGATCCACGTTCAGGTATACTCATTGCCACGTCGACTATACTCCAAGAGTCGCAACTTTGGCACCACTGCGGCATCTTTGACCTTTTTCCACCAGTGCCTGCTTTTATGCTTCCGTCAAATTGTTTGGCACCCAGCGAGATTAAAATTTATTCAAACAAAAGTGTTCGTTATGTAACGTTGAAACGCTTGGCTAACTAATCTTTAGGGCCCCCACAATAGTACCCTAACTTATCCGAGAGTCCTCTCTAACGACTTTCTCTACAGCACCAAAGCTTCCTTCAGTCATGGCAATTGAATGTCTGCAAATGGGTTTGCCGTCTTTCAGAGAGGTGCGACCACGTTCAAATACACAAAACCAACACGTCAATTGAATCGGACACTGCCATTCCCGAAGAGCAACTAAACGATACTTTCAAAAATTCCGATTTATTTAAAAAAAATATTTTTAATTGTATAGTATTATTGGTTAAAAGTCCCGTCTCCCGACGTCAATAGCTGAAGGCAAACGGAGGGAGGTAACTAGGTAGGAAACGTCTTTATATTCCTCGGAACACGGAAGGGGAGGTTGGAGTCTTGTCGGTGGCTTTCGGCCTGGACAAGGCGGCAAAGGAAAAAATGAAAAGATTTTAGTGGGGACGCTATCTTCACTTCATGAACGAAGCCCACAATCAAAGTTAAGTGTCTCTCGCTGTTTGTCACGCAGGCCGGGGTGATTCGCCCATCCCTCCAGCGTTGCAATCTCTACGAGGGTGTACTTGCTCATTGCTTCGTCAAGCTTAGCGCAGTCCCCGTAGCAGGTGTTGCTAGACAGCTTCAACGACTTGCTCTCCGCAAACACGGCAGCCTGGAAGACCCCTATGGCGGTGACTCCCTAGATTTTCTGGCTGGCGTGGAAGTCGTGTTGGTGAGGATCCTTAGGAGTAAAACCCTCGTCGTCCTGATGAACCCGTTGGGAAGTGGGTACGAGCAAGTCGGGAGAGTTGCTCTCAGGTTACCCCTGGATGTCGCCTTGCATTGCTGTTTAGTCTCAGCGAGGTCGTAGTCTTCCTGCTTAGGATCGCCGTCACCTTGAGGCGTAGGTGCCGCCATCTTTCAAAGTCCGCGGTTGACACTAGGCGGCGTTGTGGTAGCCGATGAAGGGCTAGTTTTCTGCGTTCTGTTTTTCTGTCTGCCGCATCTCAAAGCTTTTTTTGTGACCCTCGCATTGTTTATCCGCCAAATTATGAATTGTGAATTTTGCTCCAGTCTAGTAAACACTGCTTAAAGCAGGAAACTCCAAAACACCGCTATGTTACGCATGTTAAAGACAAAAAGAGTACAGTCAAACTGCACTAACCAAACAAAAGTCGACTGGCCTCTCACCAGCTGTGACGCCGCCTAAAGAAAAATTCAGCACAGACATGTGATTCCAACTATCCCTACCTGACTTTTCGAAATAGACAAATCGCGTTAACGCTCCATCCCTTACTGTTCCTCAGTCGACTCTTCACTGAAAGACGCGCAATATACGTATAATGACCCCCGTTACGTCATTATTGAAGAAAATGGCAGCCATATTTCATCCGCCCACAGCTAACGTACACAGATTACCCCTTTGTCGCGTGAGCAGCAGTAACTTAGTTTAGTTTCCCCGAAATACAATAAGCCTCTTACGCTCAGGCGAAGCGTGGGGAGCCGCTCCAGCGTCCAGCTTGCATGATATACGTGCGAACTTGGGTCGGACGGACGGTACGTGCGTTGCCACGCGGGGCCGAACTCCAGCGCGCCGGTCCGACACGAAGTCCGGCGGGGGTCGTAGAGCCGCGATGACCGTTGCGGGGGCGGCTGACGGACCCCATCCGACAACGGGGTCGGGGGCTGCGTTGTACGCGCGCCTACAAAGGCTTTCGGGCCCCTCTACTCCCCTACGACCTCCCCCTACATTTCTTTTTTTCTCGTGCATTGTGAACTGTTGTGCACTTCCGGTGCATCTGCGATTGCTGATGAGATCGCGTGGCTGGCTGCAGGCTCCGTTTCAAATGGGGCGTCCGATGGAAAGAAGGAGGCGGCACACCGTATACAAACCTCTCCCAAACGAACGTTTCATATGTGTTGTATAGGGAGAAGCTGCCGGTAGAAAGTGAAGGTCGAAGTGACTTGTGGTGGTTTCTAATATCTGCGGTTCCAGACAACGAGACGAAACCAAGCACTTTAAACGTAAATCCGTAACGAGCGCGTCACTCCAGTCCAGCGCTGGTTCACACAATTGTGTTGTGCATCGTAGGAAAAGCCTCAAAGTCTGGAGTGAGGGCACGAAAATACGCGTTTCACGATTCAGTGTAATCCTTCATGGCTGAATGTGTGTGCGCAACGCCGAAAGCAAATGGACCCGGTACGGAGGTCATACGCGGTTGCTACGAGGTGGAACAACCTTCGGACCCCGTCCGCGGGTGGGGGAGCCAGGTTTTAACTCCGCAAACAATATACTGCCATAATTATCTCAAAGTCATGACTCCAGGGTAAGTATTGATCGTAATAACAGGAAAGACGGGAGTCAATGTCCCATCTGCTTCATATTTCTGTGGAGACAGTGACACTTTTTATTGAATTCCCACAAAGTTACTTTTTCTTTCTTCAATTGCTACTCGGTTAGCCACGTTACTTTTTCATTATTTAGAGGTATTTAAACAAAACCCGCCTTGAACGTGCAGAATTCATTTTGATCGTTCATCTTTATTTCAAGTCGATGAACTTGGAAAAAACCTTCTCATTTGTTCACCGAATAACAACTCGTCAATAAAAACAATTAAAAGAAACTGCGTATCGCTTATTGGTTATCTGTTGATCAGCAAAAGTAGCCATCTGTTATACCGTGGTGACCGCAGGCGCTCGCAAACAGTCCAGAAAAGACAACAGAAAGAACACAGCGTGCGTCTTTTTTGCGGGGCTTCTTGTTTATACATTTACTTCTGTTTGAATACCGGACGGGGGAGGCGGTCATTGAAGCCCCGTTGGCCGCAGGTTTCGGGGACGTCCAGCACGGCTGTGTAGGGTGGGCTCGGGGTGGAGAACGATCACGTGACGACAGCGACCGCCGTGACGTCACGCGAAGCGCTGCCATGTTGTGTATACCGTCGGAGCGCCCTTCCACAAAGAGATCATGACGCGATGACGAGCGGCGTTTTGTGTCCGAACCGCGGCTGGCACTTTGCTCTCTTCCTGGGAAAATGTGAGTCTCTCGCCGAACCGTATACTCTTTTCGCGTGGTGAGCGACGCCGAATGTTTGCGTGGCGCTGCCCTTTTTGTGAAACAAGCGATGCCCGGTGCGAAAGAGCGGACGTTTCGATTTCAGTGTTTGTTCTCTTCTTGGTACAGGAAGCGCAGATCGAGGGTGTTCGAATTCGTTCAGTTTGGCAACCTAGGCTGCATTTGCAGTGGCACACTGGGCGACGATTGCGGAGTGAACTTTTTTGTATTCGTGCTATCTGTGAGTGGCGGAGTCAATTAATACCACTGGATAATTACCCGCCGGATACGAAGAGTAATTGCTAATAATTAAAAACAGTACTCTCAGAAAAAAAATAGGAGTGGATTTCTAGGACGAATTTACCATCGTTTATAAACAAGTGTGGATTCCTTCTTTGCAGCGATCCACTCTAAAAATGTAACAATACATGCAGTGCTCGTAATGCTCATTATTACATATATTAGTGAAACGTATTCAATATTATGTTTGTGTACTCAAAAGGTGCTCTCCCGCTTTTTTTATTTACTTTCTCGAAAAGAACATTTTAATTTGATCTAAATGTTTTCGTTGTTTCTTTTTTCTTTTCATGATAACACTTTTACAGCTTTGTGGTTTTACCGCCAGGTGGGGAATTCGAATCTATAATATCAATCAGCACTCTAAAAACTTGAATATCTTCGCGATTTGTCCGCCTGTGGCCTTTGAGTTTTTGAACTCCTCTATCAACAGTACACTTGTGTCTAATCTCGAATGACTCCTCCAGCTTAGAATGATTATATTGTTCGCTTGCCTCTATACTCAACACTAATTCATTAGACAACAAGTGAGAGCCGTTCACAGTCTTTTAATGCCAGTGGTCATGAAACACTGCCTAAATTTCTTGACAAGATCGTGAACTAGTGTCGTCCTTCATGGCAGGTCTAGCTTATGCCGTCTAAACATTTAATTTCTTATTTTCTTTGCTTGGTGTAAAATTTAAAAAAACGGAAAGTATGACGTGTTTTTATTTCATGGTTTTATGTATTGCTCACTCAGGGCCCGAACGCGTTACCGAAGGAAAAGCCCAACACTATCTATGCACGGTGGCGAAACAACAGTTCTTGCAAACTTTCCCGATCGCGAAGGTTATGCTACCCTTTGTAAACTGAGAATTCGTGTGTCATGTTAGGTCGCCAGTCAATGACGCACTATGTATATGCACCGCATGCGCTTTGCGCACTGACACGTTGTCGGCTCTGTCTCCCGGCAGGAAGTTTACGCCGCCGATCGGGCGCCAGTAGTTGGTTGAAACGGGGGCTTCGGTTTCCATCCCGTCAAAAGAAACACAGGGCACGACTCTATCGAGGTTTTGTCGTATCTTGTCCAACAGTCACGCTAAATCGTGTGATTCGTAGTCTGCGTGCGCATCACCCCTTCATATGCGAAATTCATACTACTGCGATGAAGTGGAAACAAAAACAAGTTGAGCGTTACGGTTAACCAAACTTGTCAAATAAAGCCATGACAAAATCCTTGAATTCCGTACAAACTTTAAATATCAGAAAGTCAGCCACGTTCTTCCTGAACAACTAAGTCGTATCGCCACACTAGGAATTTACATTATTTTTTAAAGACAAAATAGCATGCGGGGCGTTATATGAAAGTGCACGACGTTCTCTACACGGCGTAAAGACGGCTCGTCAAGTTGCTTAAAAACAACTTTTCTTTCAAGCTCTCTGTTTGCTGACAGCGAAAAAACAATAATCGATTAATCCGAGACATTTGTTCACCTTTCGGAAAGTAACGGGCATGAGAACTTGGTTTTAGAAAACGTGTTCCTTGTGCGAGTGCTCGCGAAGTTAGAGTTTTCAAAGCCTGCATTTTCGCCAATGAGCCCTATAAACGCTCTTTGCAGTTTGTCGTATAAACTATTGTTAACACCATCGAAAACATGTTCCCACCCTGCTGCTTCATGTTTTGTCCACCAGGAGCTGTGAGATTTCGGAGAGGCCGCAATTAAGCAGCTGTCTTTATTACCACTTTTTCGTACATTGGAAGTCGAGGTGTAAAAAGACGAAGTATCTAAAGTTCTGTACCCTAAATAGGTACACGTAGTCATTTCTTAAACCATAAAGTTTTCCGTCGAGCACCTATAGTGCCTAAAAGCATGGAGCCGGGGAAGGAGTCGAAAAAAGATTCCTTATAGCTGCAGAACAAATTATAGTATAATACTAATACTACTAATAAGACTTACCGTCCCGTTACTATAGGACCAGTTATCTGTGCAGGATGCCATGTCGTCTTTATCAGTGATTAGTTACTTCAACCACCCAGTGATTGTTTCCTGTTAAATAAACCTGTCTTTCTCGGAAGTCCATCGCACATATATCATATTTTTGCATAAGACCTTTTCAATCATTTGGAGAGGCGGGTGAAGTACTGTAGAAGATAAATACACAGTTGTGTAGATTTAATCGGTGCTTTTCCTGTTCTAATGCTCGTGTAAACAAACTACCGGGTTAAATCGAAAAAATAAAAAAACACGGTTTTTCGCTTCGCGAAAAAAAAAAAGTTGCGCATAGCACAAAACTGGTACTCCATGAGAATGTGACGCTAGACGTGTTGATAAAATGCCACCGTTTGAGCACATGACGTTACCTCCATCAAAAGCTACAAAAGAAAAACAGAAAAACTTTTTATGAGGTGGTGTTTATTTAAGCTTAATGTTCATCAAACAAAAATTTGAGATTGTGGGTGCATGTAGCTGGCACGTAGCCATGATTTCGTTTCGGGGGGGGGGGGGGGGGTGGGCCGCCCATGACAAAATGCTGTATGAGGGGGAGGGGGAGAGGAGGCCCCAGCAAAATGGAAGATTTCGAAGGGGGCCGGCCCATGCCCCCCCCCTGGCTACGTGCCTGGCATGTAGCATTTATTTCACTAACAAATCTTGCCAGTTAGAAACACAATATTGTTGTCTTTCTTGCTAACATTTTTTCTTACTTAAATAATATTTAGAGGCACCCACAATCTCAAATTTTGGTTAGATGAACATCAAGGTGAGGTGGACGTCAGCTCGCAAAGAAATAGTTTTTGTTTTGTGTACATTTTGATACAGGCCGCATGATGTGCTCAAACTGTTGCATTCTATCACCACCGCTAGCGTCGCACTCTCACGGCGTTACGGTACAGCTTTCGGCGATGCGTAGTTTATCCTTGCGAGCCAAAAAGTTTAATTTTCTCGATCTATCCCTGTATTTTGCATGTCCCAATTCTAGCACGTGTTTGATAGCGCTGTATGCACGCTACTCGTGAGGTGTTAGCCGGTGCGTTTAATCCTCACAGGCTAGACAAGGGTGGGAAACCAACAAACATTACTTCATGTGGTCGGTTCAGCCAGGAAAGGTTCTGAAATGGGCCTCTCGCAGACCGACACACGATATTTAAACTCAGTGTGACATTAGCACAAAGTGTGACTTCTGGAAAACGAACGTGTGGCTTGAAGTCGAGCCGTTTTTTTATATCATTAGGGTGTATAATTGATGCGAGAACTTATCTACGGTACACGTTTTTGAGCCTAGAAAGAAAACTTCTCGCGCTACGTACACTATAACCATCTGTTATACAGTCCTTCTCAGTAAAATGGACGTTTTACCAGTAAGCATCTGCGTAAGGTGTACATCCTCTCCCTGACCCTTTCTTCTCGCTGTCACCATTTTCGAAGGGAACCCGTAAAGGCGGACGTTTTTCTTTAATATATATATATATATACATATATATATATTCATTTTTTTTTTCTTTTTAATAGTTAGGACAGCATTTTTCGCTCTCTATTGGTTCACGTGTCTGTCGGCGCTTCGGCCGAGTCCCGAGATGCGTTTTCGGAGACTGGGTGTCGTGTTTCCCGACCTGAGGGGGCTTCCGCACGCGTACGAGACAGAGCTCTGCTTCCCCGGATTGTTCATGGTCTTGCTCCGGTATCAAGGAAAGGGCCGGACATATTACTTGCATTTCGTGTGCGGGCTTCCCTGCCCCTACGGGCCGTACCTCGTTTTTAGAACTCGCGGGAAAGCACCGCCTTCCCTCGAGAGGCAGTTGTCCCCAGGGCGGCGCACGTCTGTTCCGTAACCCGGAAACGTAGGGTCAAACGTTAAGATTCATCGAGGTACACGAGAGTCGAGAGACAGACAGGTCGATGGTTGTTGGGGATTTCGCTGAGCCGAAGACGAGGTGCCTCTGGCTCTTGGAATCGTACTTCTACCGTGACACTCGCAGAGCACGAGGTACAATACTTTTGAACATGCCTGGCGTACTTTTCTTTTTGCTTCAGGATCTCCACCGACGCTCTTTGCTCATATAGACGTGCATCGGTCGATATGTTTCGGCAGTTCTCGCCGTAGTTCGCGTATATGCCTGCTATTCCATTGTGGTGCGGCCAGAGGAGAAATAGTATTTTATTTTTCTTGGTTTAATTTCCTTTTCTTTTAGGTTTCCTCTATCTATTTTGTCCTTGACGTAGTTCGCGTATCTATATTTTCTGTGGAAGCCATTCGTCATATTTTAGCCTCGGGTTCTGAGAACCGAGGCCTGTTGCATATATGGCTCACGTCGGGAGCAATGACCTCACAGCCAATTGGTCGAGATTGCTTCGGGGTCTGTTTAGTCAGTCAGGTTCTAGTTAGAATCCCCAATGGGATCATAACTACAACCTGATTGGATGTGAAAGGTTTGGGCGAACTGTCATAACCCCCGACCGGACGAAAACTCTTCCGAGTTTGAACGGTCCCGAGTGGCCCAGTAGTTCTATCCCGTGGTCTTGAAATTTCCAAACACAGCTAGGTGACTGGTACGTGCCAGTCACCAAGCTGTGTTTTGGAGATTTGGGTTTGTCCTTTGTCCGCTTTGTTCCCCCTCTCTGGGGATTATTACTGTCATGATTGTCCAGCTCGCTGGTATTTTCCAGTAATTGCATTTTAATCATTAGCTTAAAATGCAGGCCGTTCATCCTCGTCGGTGCGAGACTGGTGGCAGCTCATAAAACCCATTTGCTCTACTGACGTCTAACTCCTGGTTAGCACAGTTGGTAGAGCGCACCACTGAAAAAGGAGAAGTCCTTTGTTCAATACCAGGAGCAGGCGGATTTTTTCGGTCGCGCGCCAGTCACCTAGCTGTGTTTTGAGATTTGTGTTTGTACTTTGTCTTATCTGTTCCCCTTCTCCAGGGAATATTATTGTCATTCTTGTCCAGCTCGCTGGCATTTTTGCAGTAATTGCATTTTAAACATTAGCTTAAAATGCAGGCCGTTCATTTTTGTTGGTATTAGAATGGTGGCGGTTGATAAAACCGGTTTGCTCCACTGACGTCTAACTAATGGTAAGCTCGGTTGGTAGAGCGCTCCACTGAAAATGGAGAGGTCCTTTGTTCGATACCAGGACTAGGCGGATTTTCTCGGTCGCGCGCCAGTCACCTAGCTATGTTTGGAGATTTCTGTTTGTCCTTTGTCCCCTTTCTTATCCTTCTGCAGCTAATATTGTGGTCATTGTTACTTCTCTGGTGCCCTTTAATATAATTTGGCAAATTTGATGCAAGACAAACGTCAGTCTTCATATGACGGCTCTGCCACTTATATAAGATCCAGGGTACATCGTAAGCAATTGTTCGTAATGCAAATAATCTATTTACTGACGCGAACATCGTGAAATGGTGTCAATAAGTGCTTTTTGCAGGGCCGATAGATTAATTTCCCATCCTGCCTACGATGTACTATCAGAATATTTCTTGAGTACTCATATCTTTAAAAGAAAGCAGCCGGGGACAATATTACTTTTTTATAGATTATTTGCGTTATTATAGGAGACTTTTTCAGTGACTGAAGTAGACAAAAGGTTGGTGTCCGCCAAAATCAAACCGTGAGCAGCGAATGCATGCGTTCTTCGCAATCCAGCGTATTGCTTATCGGGTTGTCGATCTGCTTTATTTAATATGCTCTTCGTTAGTTTATTTGTTCTGGGAGCTAAGGTCAGCGGGTACGGTAATAGACGATGAAATCCTCTCCGTGCATCAGTTCGAACGTTTTTCCACCGAAACTGGCGAAAATTAAGGAGAATCTTGACCAGATCAGCAATTATGACTAGAAACGACTTTATAGTTCTCAAGTAACTCAGTATCACTGTTTTCTTATTTGTCTGCTACAACGGACACATTCGGATCAAAGCCCTAAGCGAAAATGGCTTAAAACACCAACACAGCTGCGAGCGCGCTGTGACCGAAAGTAATCAAACTGAAGCCACACAATGGTGACGAGTTAGTCAGCGCCCGCTGTCCGCCGGTCGGGTAACTACTGAGATGAAAAGGTCTATAGAACAGAAGTCAACGTTCAGCTTTGCTTGTCATGCAGTTCTTCCCATAGCATAAAGATGTTCAAGGTAAATCGTAAGAGCACTTTTTTGTTTCTTTTCGCTTTCTTTTGCTCTTTTCTTTCCCTCTCTTTCTCTCTTCAGCCATTATATCGGCTGCCGCATTATACTAACGTTGTCAACATCCCCTGCAGATCATAAACTGTGATGTCTTTTTATGGTTGGTCTCATGCACGGGTCCATTATTTGATTGGTTCTAGGGTCCTCGCTGACGGATTAAGTTGAACGAAGTGAGCTAACCTTACTTGGATACCTCAGAAAATCGACGCTTTTTGGCATGCACAAAAGGTCGTGAAACTATGTAAAGCATTGATGAGCAGGAATTAATTGAAGATATTAAAACTTTCAGAGCATTTTTAATACATTTTGAATAAACGGTCAGCACGGGACGGAGATAGAGAATAAAATACAAGCAATAGAAATCTTAATCAACTGAATCGTTTTTACTAATTCTTTTTCTTTCCTTACTTAACGGATATGCAGTGCATACATATCGGCGAATGCATTGTCTGTGTATATTTATTGCTCTGTCAGATGGAATTTTATTTTTCGGGTAATAAACAGAGCATGAAAAGTAATAGAGAATGTCAAACAATGCTCCGCCAAAAAATTTAAAGAAAACATTGTCAGCGAAGTACATTAAATAAACACCATCGCCCTTGTTTGGGATTTTTTTCTCAAATTATTTCAAATATTAAGTCTTGTCTGTGTTGGTTGTTTTCAGAGTGCTTCCTATTCGAGAAGAAAGCAACATTCTAGCAGTTCTAACGGGTTCTAGAATAGCACACAAGCAAAAGCGTTCCGTACGCAACGCTCTTGCCACTAAAGCGTTCGTATGAACGCTCTCGCATACAAGCTTCGCCATGCGCCATTCCAAGACGCCCTTTGGGCTCGACCCATACGCAGTAACGATCACGGAATTTTTGCGTACGCAATTCTAAAACTCGTTATTTGCAGAATTTTGTCGACAAAACGTTTTGGTGCCTGAAGGCATATCTTGCTGATGTGCAGTATGAGGGAGCACAAAAAGAGCAAACCATAGATTATGTTCTTTTTCTTTGTTTTTGCAGGTTCCGAAGTCATCGTACACACAAACGGATGCACAGAAAGCACCGTCAACGGTAAGAAATTCTTTTGCACGGGGTGCGAGCGACAATCGAAGAGATGGCCTCATGATACGTAAAAATCGGTAGCAAACCCGAAAACCGTTTCACGTAGTTTTCGGTTTCAGTCTATAACGCGCTTGCGACATCGCGCAGCCCTCGTCACTATTGGCGTAAAGAAGGGGCGGCAATGATTACGATGATGCACGCGTAACGTACTTGAAGCACGAGTTCCTTTGCAAAATTGCACCGTGTGAATGGGCCTTTACTAAATGCATGACGCAAGAACTTTCTCTGGGCGTGTACCTTCAATTCATATAAAAAGAGGAGAAAATGTGCAAGAGTTTGTAGTAAATATAGGAAAGAACAATAGAGAATTTTAGGGAGCGAGCCGTGTTTGCACGTCTGTTACGGTATGATAGGCCCTCCGGTACGAACTGCGCATGCGCTACCGCAGAAGACTCGCACGTGCGCAGTTCGTACCGGAGGGTCCATCGTACCGAATCGGATCTGCAAAAAAGGTTTCCTAGAACCCTCCAATAAGCAGCGTGGTCCTATAGTCGCGGACAGCTTTAGAAACACGGGGCGTGGCTTGTGGTCGCCCTTCCTTCCACGTAATTGATTCATTCGCGTTTTTTTTGTTGTTTTTAGTGGCTAGATTTGATTGGCTGCGGAAGGATAATGGGGATGCAGGGGCCAGCCTGCTCCTATTGAGCTTTCGGTTGACTACACGCGTTTGGCGAACTGTTTCCGAATGTATATTCTTACTCTGCGCGTACAGTTTTTGTCGTTCTTTTTTGTTTTGCTCTTGTGCCACCAAAAATAAGAAAAAATACGTTTTTTGTGGGTTTTTTTTTAGACTTAAAGCACTCTTCACGGATCAGAAATTGTAAAGTATGTTCTGTTTCCACCAAGGCCAATCGTTCAGTTTCCTGTTCTTTGCCAGACAAATGATATGCTGCAGAACCTTTCGATAGAAGCATTACAAATATTACGTGTGTTTGTGCGCACGCACTTCGAGCTTTAATAAGGCAATTCTTACCTTGGAATTTCAGGCTGGTTCACACATTTGCAACGGTTGCGTTCGCATGCAACCGAAAACGGCCGTAACGACCAAAACACCGTGACAACCGTGACTCATGGAATGCTTCACGAAGCTACCCCTTGCATCGCTTGCCATGCTGTGCACGGCGAACACATGTCCCGGTGACTTTGTCGTTACGGTCGTGTCTTGTGCTGCTTGCGAACGCTAACAACGCAGATGTGTGAACCAGACATTACACTTCATAGCGCGCATAACACCTGACCGCAAGCCAGATGTATGAGACGTTATAAAACCCCTTTCGGTGTCTGTTGAAAATGAAACTGAATAGTGAGGAGAATAACTATACGGGTTTTACTATCTGACAAGCCCTAGGAAAGCAAATAGGCTAGAAAAGAAAAATATAGCACCACGAGAAGGCAACGTATCGTCCGAAATTTAATATAAATCTGCTAAGCTTAAGTAAGCTGAAATAAGTTTAATACTATTTTTAATGCAAAATTGGGATTTTCTAACACTAAGGGCAATAGAGGTAGCAAGATATAATAGGCACGCGAGAGCCAGTAGTGATTTCCTCTTATTTACTTTTTGTTAGCGCGGGTTTGGTAGGCCTTCCCGCAGTACTTTCACGCGCCGGTTGAAGGCAACTTTCTTCGTGCAAAATCCAAACCACATGTGCTGAAAAAAAAATGGACAAAAATGAGAACTTGTGCAGCTAATTCCATGGCATCCTCAATAAAAAAAAAAAAAACGAAGCTGTCGATTGTTTGCGAGTCCCACATGGTTTGGTTAAAATATTGCTTGCGATTTATTTGCGATAGGTATGCCCAACCGCAATTTATTTACAGCGAATTGTCGAACTACGTCCGCGGGTATTGGTATTCTTACGATGTTCGGTTCATTTCTCGCAGGTGTGTTCTGGCTTTAAGGTGTTAAATTGTGAACCAGTTTAGTTTGCACAAAATAACCGAAGCCTCATCAGGGCCCTCTACTCTCTTAAAAATGAGTGCGCGTCTACTTACACGCAAAACACTTCAAGAGCCAACCTCTGCGATCTACGAAATCAGCTCAGCAAATGATGATGCGGCACATCTATTTAGGCCTCAAAATGAAGTGTGCATTGTGGCAGTGCGCAATGCGATCTACGAAATCAACTTGTCAAATGATGAGGCGGAATATCTATTTATACCTCAAAATGAAGTCTGCGCTGGTGCATTGCGCAGGTGATCGCAGAGATTGGCTCTTTAAGTGTTTAGCGGGTAAGTAAACGCGCAGACATTTTTTAAGAGTGTAGTTCCGGAAGCTCACATAAATCGATTATGACATTAATTCATAGTCTGGTTATAAAATTAGTATTTGTAGATCCATTGTCTTCTCAGCTGTGTCTACACAACTGTGTGTGCGAGAGGGACTTCACGGCTAAAAGACTAGTTAAAATAACACAGCATGTAACCTCTTGCGACGCGCTTTGAAAATACAATGTGGATGATAACCGTGACGGCAGCACTGCCTATGTGTGATGACGTACATCTAATTGGAACGCAGTCTTGACAACCGCACAGGCGAAAGCTTGTATCCTTGACAAGTGCTGGGTTGGTGGCAAGTGCAATCACGTGAAAGACGCTGGCTCTCTAGCCAGTACATGAAAAACAAACATTACACTCCGACATTTGAGTGGTCGACTTTGCGATGCTCCGATAAAAGACCAAAAGTGGCCACTTGTTTCTGCTACATTCCTACTCATCTCAAATACCGTAGTAAAAAAAAAAAAAAAATGTCTGGCTCTTGGCGGAACATTACTAATTTATCCTTCATTGTGTTGTATTGGGGTATGTGTATAGGTACACCTTAGATTATAGTTATGTTATTTAAGCAAGACGTACAGGTTTCAAACACCAGACGTATCGTTGTTGCTTTAATCAGCCAAATCTTGTAAGAACTACATCGAGAAGCGCGTAAACATTGCGCGAAACTTTTTTGTTTTTCTTGATGTGACAACGAGTATAACTATCATGCCTTTCAAATAGCCTTAATTACGAAAAAAAAAAACTCGTCGAACATACTACCTGAACATTTCTGCTAAAGTATTCGAACAGCAATTCTAAAGGGTTTGAACTGCCTTCATTACCTCTTTGATGATGACGTCAAAAATACGCCACGTAATGCGCACACTTCGCATTTATTATATTTCGCCTTCAGGCCTTTCAGTTGACAGTGCTGTAAGGGCCATTTCTCCGGCGCAGCACAGTCAAAGCACGATCGCTGGCGCGGCAAATGCACTGGCAGCTGAAAATTCATATGCACGTACTGAAGTCTCATCATATATGTGGTGCACTGTATGAAATGAGCTTGATTGATGTTTTTGGCTATGCGCTTTTTTGTTTTAGAAGTGTCACAATGCGGACTCTAGTTGATACGTGCGCTGCCGACATTTGCATTTTACTTGTCTCATAGCTGCCTAGTCTGCTTCACCTGTTGTGAATCATGTTCGGCAAACCTCAGGTGCAAATGCGAAGTATTCGCCCCCTTTTTGTTTGGCAACAAACTCATTGCCGCCATCTATTGTGCTGCCCCGACTCATTTACGGTTCACGGATATATCCTAATCTTTTTAATTATCCCTCTTGTTTCATACCTGTGAAGTGGCCATCTCCAGAAGACAGCGTGTATATTTGATTTCTGAAATGCTGCCAAACCCGATGTCTAGTTCAGAACTGGGAAGTGTTTGGGGCTATTTACAGACTGGCGCCACGACGTTTGAACTCACGCGAGAAAGAGCGATTTGAAAATGACCATGGTTTCAAGATCACTCCCGCAACAAGAGCTTTGACCAAAATTAATGCACTTGCGCTTGTGACCTACAACGACTGTACAACGTTTCATCATAAGTGTGGATGTGCCGCCTTTGCAGTTGGGTGGGTTCTTAATGACACTGATACGGCGCGAGTTCAGCGCTGGATTCGCGTAAGTGAAATTTCTGCTTTAATTGGCACTTCTTAAAGCAAACCCTTTTATCCTGGTTCGGAACGTGTTCCAACAAAAGCTTTTGAGACATTCAGGCTATCATTGGCGGATCAAAGCTTGTGACGTCAGCATTTAGCGAGGAGGGGCCCGTGAATTCACGCGGTAGCGATACGTCCACCAGGGGCGAAAATAGCGCACTAAAAAAAATAGAGTCAGAATAATGCATAGCAGTGAGGATTGGGGGTATGGAGACGGGCAGGGGAGGGAGGGGACGGCGGCGAACTTCATTGTGACTATTTTTGTGGATGCGGTTTTTATAATGTACAATTTGGAGCTTCCTTTTTTTCCTTTTTTTTTCTTTTTTCGTTGTGTTGAGTTGCGTGTTAAAGGGAGCGCTCGTTTTCGTTATCCTTAGTTTGTTTAAAGCGACATTTTGTGTTCAATTCAGGACGGCAAAACTCGGATTGGGAGTAGAGTCACGTGACTAGAGTCCTCCAACCACGACACCTTGCTGGGGAGAATAGTAGGGGAAAGATTTAATTTGTGCGCCCGCCTTGTTATGTGCGGGTCCGTTTTTGCTGTCTTTAGAGTTTTATTTCCATTGTTTGCGTCAGCATCTCTATCTTCAGCTATTGCAGTTTTGTGTTTATTTTAGATGGCTCGAACTGAGCTTTAAAATACGCAAAACTATTGGCGATGACAAAAATTTAAGAAAAAAAAAGCTACGCAAAAACGCTTTATATGTTTTGTGGTATCTTGGGCCGGCATCTTTCTTTTCCGACTTTGACCTCTACGTTCAACATGTATACAACCAACTTAATCAACTTTCAACCTTGAACTATAATATCTATGAAATTCATTCTGATTCTTCTACCCACAAGGTCCGCGAACGATATTTTGCTGCAAACTGACTAATTGGGCTAGCTGGTGCATGGACATTCAGATGAAAGTATCCGCAGTAAAACGGGGACAAGAAAAATGGGGTTAAACGCCAGAAAAATGGGGACAGCCCTTGTCTGTGCCTTCTTGTTTTCCTTGTACCCGTCTTGTTTAGGCGCTTTCATCTGAATGGATACCAAGACACGGGCTGCGTTTAGATGGATGCGACAGTGGCGCATAAAATCGAGAGGGAACTAATCACACACGCCCAGTCTGCTATGCGTATCCCTCTTCTACTCAGTCAAAATCGTTATATCTCGATTCGATGCACTTCGGTCGCATTCGTGTATCCGCGGCTATGTGCGCATTGTATCACAACCACGTAATTTATATTCCGCTTTACCTTGGCCGCAGCTATTTCTTGGCTTTTAATTGGACTCACGCGCTCTTCTATCCACTACTGTGTAGTATTATTTTACTCAGCGTCGCAAATTACAAGTTAATCAATTGCTTAACTGCGCTGTGTTATAACCATGTAGTGGTTTTTCATCTAAATTACCGAGTATCCTTACAATAAATTAATATTGTTACCGTTTTATTTGGAGTATCTCCACACCCAAAGCAAAAGTGTAACACGTTAACGTCTAATTATGGTAATACGAGCCTTGAGTTAGAAATTGTGGAAATTTGTCAGCAAGACAAGTAAACGTCGACACATCTCAATTTTCGCAGTCCACTCCGAGGAATATGGTATTCGATCTAAATGTATCTGCTGTTCTCGGTAAGAACTTTCTGTGTCTGTGCAGTCAAAGGTATCGTGGCGCGTGATTAAGCACCAATTAAAGCTGCGCACGCGCATACCTCCTCTCATCGAAAATCCGACAGAAAGTTGTCCGCGAATGGAGAGCGTCTTAAATAAATCTCCAACGAAACTCAGCCGTTTCCAGGTGTATACTTAGCTTGAAGAGGTAAACAATATGAAATCAAACTATAAATGGAGTTAACGGGCATGATATACATTCGCATTTCTTTCTTTTTTTCTTTTTTATAATAACTTGGCTCGAGCAGCATTGAAACTGACCAAGCAGTTCTATTTCAGACATTACTAATTCTTATTATCTGGTATTTGTCCGAATTTTTGTTCAGTTTGCGTATACCAGCGACGTAACTTTATTAGAAAAAACAAGTCCGCGAAACATCCCCGCAGGGTCAGTGCAAACACGCATAGAAAAGAGAACACCCGTTTATTTCCCGCCGAGATTAAAGAGGGCGCGCCGTCATCAATTTAAAAGCAACCTAAATTGTATTTTCTTTTTTTTTTTGCGTGACCGGTGCTTTACGCAACACATTTGATTCAGCGCGCTATGCGAACCGGGGCCGCGTTGCGGGAGGTCGGAAGAGCATCAGCCCGCGGGGCCGCATTTCATGCGGCTTCCTGGCGGCTGCCATCGCAACGGAATAATCCGGAAAAGTCGGCATACTTCATCGGGACCTTAATGACGCGGCTGGTTACACTCTCTGGAGCTCATGAAATAGAAACACGTTGGACGAAACGCTTCCTATATCGAAGAAGGCGCAAGTCGTGATCCTGCGATCACCGCTGTTTTTAAGGATCCTCTGATATATAAGAGCGAAAGCGTGAATGGTATCCTCTTTTAATGAGACCTTTATCTAAGGAGTCCTTTATGGCCCCGAGCTCTAAATAAGGAGTGTTTTGCAATAGGGAGTTTTAGTAGGTCGTTTTCGATAGCTTCGATCACGATATACGATACTCCGCCGGCGAGCAGCTTTGTGCCTGTATCGTTTCTTTGTCGGATATTGTTAGTAAAGTAATCAGGACGATGTACTAAAATTCCCAAATATCTTTTTTTTTTTATAAATATACAGGAAGTCTTTTGGAAGATCCCTAGAATTATGTCGACTTATCGCGTGCGATAGATGGCTCACGCAAGAATATTGAACTATACCATAGCCATCCGGCAACAGCCAGGCGGCGCCAGCTGAGTGAGAGCCCACGGTTATGCTCCGTCGCGTTGTAACTTGGCAAAGGGTGAACGATAAGCACCACACTGCGTGCCGACGGCTTCGAAATGCGCGACGTGTACGGAGCGCAACGCACACATATATGGGAGCATGACGCAGCGAAAAGCCTGATACGTCTTCGGAGTAGAGGCGCTCTCCGGTGATACGCAGTCGCGTTCCAATTGGTCTGCCAGGGCCGTAGCTTCCGCTGTACTGGCATGTTACGCGATCACTGCTTCCTGGGATACCCAGTATTTCTTGTTTTAGACACTAGGCTAAGCGGCGCCACCAGAGTAAAAGCTCACGTTTGAACAATGCAGCCGCCTCTCCCAGGGATACCCAATATTTCTTGCTTCAGCCGCTAGATAGCGCCGAACCAAACAGCATTGCAGGTTGCCTATAACACGTGCTTTTCCGGTAACAAGCCCCAGGACAAATATGGGCGTGGTGATCCCCAGTCCTCAAACGCAATCCTTCTCGTGCACAATACCTTGCAAAGGTTTTTGCGTAAACCTCCACTCTCAGAAAGAGGGGTGTAGGAGATACACACCTTGTCCCATATGTAACACCCCAAAACAACAATTCGACGTTCAGTCTACCGACGTCGAACTGACGATACCAACTTTCACGAGCGGCTTGATAGTCGAGTAATACAACTGATTAAAATAACTAATGTATACATTAAAGGCTACAGTAAGACAATCAAGGTTTTTTTGGCCCTGCTGCAAAACCTCGGTGTTTCTTTGTGTGTGTTCTTTTTGTAGTATCTGATACGCACAATAGCTAATTAGTACGTTATATCCAACAGCTATTAAGCTGCTCGTAAAAGTTGGTATCGCCAGCTCAACGGCAGTGGCCTGAACGTCGAAATGTAGTTTTGGGATGTTACATATGGGGCATGGGGTGTGTCCCATATGCCCCCTATTTCTAAAATGTTCTTGCGTCCATTTTTTTTTTTTTTGCAGTATGCCGGGTTAGTTATGCGTGGATATGCATTTTTACCAGCGGTTTTACCCTACATTAGAGATCCACGTAAAGCCTATCACAGCTGAAAATAAAATTCCAAAAGCGGACGGAGTAGCAAATCAGCTTTTAAGCAGGTTGACCTTCTTCTCTCTAATTCACTACACATTAGCGCTGCTGTGCCCAAAGCACCCGCGAATTTTTTCATTTATTAGGTCCAAATATTCTTTGCCAGCTGAGTACCTACAGAAATTTCGTTTAAATAGGGGTTAGGTCTCTGCACTCTCGCCTTGAAATTGAGAAACATATATCCATAGGCTTTTTTTTCTTTTCTTTCTTTCTTACACTGTAAACAAGATTTTTATGGCTTTCCAAAGCTAATACGCCGCATCGCATTCAGAGTTTTGTGTTTCCTGTTACGTTCCAAACGAAAAGGAGCAGCGCGATGAGCTTGCATGTGCAGACGTAATGGGCTAATCCTGTACTACAAAGCTCTTGCAAGGAGGTTTAATGCTGGAAATTAATAACTATACTCGATGTTAAATAACAAAACAAGCCAACCTCTGGTTTGATCTGTAGCACGCTTGAAGTGTTCATTTTGTCGTTAGAACATCAGTCACCACCTTTCGTGAGATGCCTGAAATTACAGACATTTTATTACGGCGTACGGGATGCAATGAAAGTATGAGCAAGATCGCATCATGAAATAATTCATACTGTCAAATTACAGGCGAGCACCACTGGAGAGAAATCTCCGAGGTCATAAGCTCACTAATCTTATCACGTATCTAAAAATCGATCAAATTTGCTTTCAAATATATTTTATTTCGAAATACTTTTGACCAGTAATTATTTTCGTGTTTAGTTGCCTAGGTAAATTGTTTTCCTGCGTTCAATAATTTGTAATATATCCGCACTAGAAGGCTGCAATGCTAGCTTTTCTAACGGAAGAGCTTTACGAACGACCCTGCAGTTAACCGTATCTTGACATAACACTCAGCAGAGCCACTCTGAAACGTGGCGTCTAAGTCTCTCGCACAGAACCGATTTTAGAACGTATTAGTGTAGCATTACAGTAAAACCGTTACCATCTTCGCTCCGCCAAGGAGTCCTGACACGTACAATGAAGGAATCGTTTTATTTAACCGCCATCGTGACACCGCGATTTACTTCCCCGGCAGCGCGGATTTGATTACTGTCGACTAAAATCCAAATTAGCTTTAAATCGGTTGTGCCTTTACAGGCGGCATATATAGAGGTATAATGTATTTAATTGATTTATCTTCCTCACCCTAAATTATGTCGACTAAAGCGTTTCCTTGGAAGTGCGTGCCCGGTCTACATCCGGCATGGCGGTAACAGTAATGGTATTTCGGGAGCCGTGCATTTAAGAGGTATATTTTTATATCAGGGCACGGCAAGCGGAAGAGGCACCCGTTTTGACATTGGGACTTGCTTTTTAGGCCTCTTGGCACTTTTCTTCCAAAATATTGGCAAGCCTTGGTCAACTTGCACTGACAAAGGAACCAAGCGTTAGTTCTAATATTTCCCTATTATTAATTTAAAATGCAACGAAAGGTGAGAGCCTGAGGATAACCCCGGCAAAATGCATTTGCAAGTTACTTTGAAAATGTCACCCGAATAAGACAAATCATCGAAACATCAGTGCCTCGAATGTCCTGTGCAAGGCTACTTGTGGAACTGGCTGCCACGCTTAATATGAAGCACAGATGTCCCGGTGGCTCTCGGCATAAGTAGACGTAAGCTTCCGTAACATAACGCAGTCTAAGCGAACTGCGCTGTGTGGACCGGCCTCTACAAGTCATCCATTTGGTTTAAGCTGATTGTACAAGGAGACCCTTAAAAATCAAGTCAGCTAAACGTTTACGTTGTTTCAGCGGTCAGCTTTTGCAGGGCCAGCAAATGGAGATGGGTAGGGTTAAGGCTTTGTCCATAGAGGACACGAGCAATGACAATTGCAATCGCTCTTGCCGGCACGGAGACTGTCATGGTCTGTCGCTCGATTACTTTTATTCGTGACAAGAAATAAAATGATTGTACGTCCAGGTTAATAAAAAATTGGTTAGCTTTTTTTTTCTAGGAGTTTATGCGCAATGAGTATAGTATCAGTGGGCTTATTTTCGTCTAGTCTATGCCTAGTAAGTCCCTATCTGTTGACTATCATGTTCATTAGGTTTATGTCCCTTGAGCATGTGTCCCGTACGCTTATGTCGTTGAGTATCATGTCCAGTGAGTTGATGCCCGTTAAACGTTTGTCGGGTGTATGTGGGGTGTATGTCGAATGAGCTTGTTTTCGTTTAGTATACGTCCGCCGAGTTTATATCCGTTGATCATCCTCTCAAGTGAGATTATGTCCATTGAGCACATGTCCCGTGAGATTATGTCCGTTGGGTGAACTAATGTCCGTTTAGTATATGTCCAGTGTGTCTATGTCCGTAGAGTCTGTCCAGTGAGGTTATATTCGTTGAGCATCAAGTCCAGTGAGTTTACATCCAGTGAGTATATGTCCAGTGAGTTTATAACCGTTGGGTATATGTCCAGTGAGCTTATCCTCGTTGAGTATTTGTCAAGTGAGTTTATATCCGTTGAGTATCATATCCAGTGACATTATATCTGTTGAGTATCATGCCCAGAGAGTTTATGACAGTTGAGCATACGTTCAGTGCCTGGAAGTTGATGCCCGTTGGGTATATGCCCAGTGAGCCTATTTCCGTTCAGAATGCAGTATGTACAGTGAATTTATATCCCTTGAGTATCCTGTCAAATGAGCTTATTTTCGTTGACTATATGTGCAGTGAGCTCATGTTCGTTGACTAGATGTCCATTGCAGCATATCGTTCATTGAGTGATATGTCCAAGCTGAGTTCCTGATCCGTTAGAGTATGAGCCGTCCAGTGAGTGTTTATGCTATATCGATGAGCATATGTCCAGCGTTCAGGGAGTTGATGTCCACTGAGTATCTGTACAGAGAATTTAGTTTCGTTGAGCATACACCCAGTGAGTTTATAACTCTTAGTATATGCCCAGTGATTTTCTCTTCGGTGATTATTTGTTTCAGTCAGCTTTTGTCCGGTCACCGATGCTGTCACTTTCTAACCACCGAGCAATCGGCGCCTTACTTCTCCTGCGAACCGAGTAATGTCTCTCCCCCCCCCAACCCGCGAACTGACCCACAGACTCAGAGCATGGCCTCCCTCCTCCCTCGTTTCCTTCCCCGGGCAACCGATAAGGAATTGTTTAGGAAATAAATACTCGAGGCGAGGTTTCGATAAGCGACCCGATAACAGCTACTCCTGGCTCACTCAGGAATTCGGTCCTTCTGCTAGCGCACTAGCAGCTCCGTCGCTTGTTGTTTCGCCGGGTATGGCGATGCTGTATTTTTGTTGGTGTCCTTTTTGCTTTGTCGTGCTTTCGAGGACCCTTGTCCATGCGTCTTCGGGGACGCCGCCGCGGGAGGAGACGCTCGGAAACGTGGTGGCTGCATGGGCCACGGAGTCGTCAGGCCGTCAGCATTCCTCGCTGATAGATAGAGGCGGGAATTCCAAAGTGTGTGTGTGTGTGTGTCCTCGGACTTGTTCTCTCCCCTCTCTCCCTTTCTTTGAACCCGTGTGAGCGTTCGAAAAAGCGCCGATTCCGGACAAGACTGCATGCTATCTTTCTTCTGCTCGGAATATTTCCTGTAGCTGCCACTGCCCCTGGGTCACTTGATCTCAAGCTGGTTATCGCCAGTGGTGTTTGTTTGAGGCGGACCCGTGGAAATCACGTTAAAATATGCGTGATGCCTGCGATAATTTCTATATCTGTTCTTCTTAAACCCGGTCACAAGAGAGCATGATCATTGTGAGTCACGGGAGATTGTGGTCATCTAGAGAAAGTTTTTAGTTTTAAAAAGTCGGGCCCCAGTTATACTGTGTCTTCCCTGGAGGGAAAGAGCGGTGGCAGCATAGAGTATAGTAATATTGCGGTACGTGAAGAGTTCCCACTGATGTCCTATCGTAGCTGTGGCAGGGGTGCCTAATTATTTATACATTCGTCATATATGTACCATTAAGAAATAGTTAAACTTTAATTTACATAGTTTGAAGATTATTAGTAGCTTCAAACGTTGTTTTTTTATATATATAAATCTTACAACGGCTGGGACTGGGGCTTAGGCAAGACGCATGACTTGGCAGCCGCCCTAACTGCAGCAAAGGGGGCGGGGGAAGGGAGGGAGAGGCGGATATGGCGTGCTGTTGCTGTCATCTTCTGGATTTCTCGATGTTCTTTCTTTGCGGCGAAGGGGAGACGGTTAAAGCGCAACCACGTGGGGAGTGTTTCGAGCTTCTTTAGAGCGTCAGCTCCGTCGCCGAAAAGCTTTTTTCTGTTTCCCATAAATTCAAGCCAGCTGACGCCACAAACACAAACGTGTTGTCTTGAACGACGCTTTCACTTTACGAGCGCGTGTGCATTACAGGTCTGTTTAAAGCGTCGAGCTCGCTCTCGTGGATCCTACCTTTGCTAGCACTTATGGTGAAACACAGTTAAATGGACGCCTGCAAAACAGATTTTATTCTTCTTCTTTTTTTTTGTTAAGGTTCTTTTTTTTCTTAGAATAAATATATGCGCATTAGTCAATTATCTTGTTCGGCTGTCTCCTTTTTTTCCTGTTGAGTGAAGCAGTTTTCATTTTTTTATTGCATATTGTGCATGTTTACCGGTCTGCTCTGAAATTTAGAATTTACCCGTGTGTTCGAGCAATCGATTCCTATCTAAATTCAAAATTCCAGTCAATCATGGAAGACTAGGTGGAGAAAGTAATAGGAACGGAATCGCCGATATCAATAGACTGATCTCACCAAGCGATGAGCGCATACGTGACGCCGCCATAACTTTAGTTCACAGGAGGCAAACGGCAGTGCACGAGAGCTCGTGCTGTCTCGTGCTCCACACGCGCAGAGCTCCAGCGAGGTTGTCGCACGGGCAGAAGGACTAAAGTTCCCTCGATGCATTGCGGCAGCAGTGGCGTAGTCAAACTGGCTGGTGAGATCGGTCTATTAGCCGCCCATTCAGATAGCAGCCATCTGTCTCTTAGCCATGTTGTGAACGGGAGCGTCTAAACAGAAAGCCGAGACCAACTTCACAAAAGTCGCTAAGAACTTTTGACAGTCCAGTGAGCCGCTGGGGCCCTTGGGAATGGCCACTCTTTACGTTGCACTATATAACTTAATGGTGGAAGCTACATGATTGATGGACCATTTTTCGCCTCGTCATCACGCTCCCGCCCATACCCACTCGCAGAGAGCAAGGCCAGCTGAAGATTGGTCGTCCAGCCACCGCGAGGCTCTTACCGCACTTTAAGCTTAGTGGTGAACGGAGTACAGTTGCGCGTAAAACTGATGTACGATCTTATTTTCTTTTTCTACTCTAGCAAAGCGGGATAGATATTTTTATTAGGTGGATGAAGCGGGCAAGTAAGCTACTTTCGACATGTGCTTGCTCCACGCCCTTCCGATCGTTGCGATGCCGCTTCGTTGTTTAACGGCATGCCGTTTTGTTTGCAATCTGAAGTGCGCTAAACACCCAGTCATCAGCACGCATAGACGACGCTGCTATACTTTGTTTCACCCTATGTCTTGACGTAACCGATGCTGCGAGCTGATGGGACCAACCAGAGAGCATCCAAAGCGTACACAAATGCTGTTCGTCAAGTTTCTGTTGGTGTTCTATCCTAGCTCTCAACCAGTCGTGTAAAGGGAAGGCCCAATGACTTGCGCTTTTCACGCTGTGTGACTGGTCGCGTCCGCTCACAGCGCCGGCTGCGTCCGCACTTCAGGTGAAACGAAATATGATGCCGGCATTCATCACAGCACAGGGCATAAGCACCCGGCATTTTCAACTTCCCAAACAGTTACTATCATTTTCTTCCTCGACGTAGCTATATTTTACCTAAAGAGATACTGTCTTTTAAGGAGATCAGTTCGTGCAAAAGAGAGAATTCGCATTAGTTCGTGCGTGGCACGGATACTGTCCAATGTTTTTCTAAGTAAGCGCGGGAGGAACATATTTGAAAAACTGCACGACGTGAACCGATATTATATTTTCAGATATGTGGACGACTTTCTAGTGCTTAGTAATATGGCTGGTACGCCGAGTAGTGAAGTCACAGACGTGCTGGACGTGTTTGGGTCATGCGGCGAAGGCCTGGGGTTCACGCATGAAGAGCCAATAAACGGTCAAATACAGTTACCAGACCTCCGGCTAAAGCTTATAGAAGACCACATCTGTTAGTATATGAACCACGATCGAAAAAGGGCTTTCTCCCGTTTAGCTCTGCCTAGTCTAAAATAGTTAAAAGAGGCATTGTCTCTATATGTCTCGATGCATCCCTTAGAAAGTATTGTGCACATTGCGCTCAAGAGAGTTTCACGAAACCGAGAGCGCGCTTAAAGAAAGCGGGCTATACCCCCTGAGCACACTGATAAAGATGAACAACAGCATAATATATATTATATATATATATATATACCTGTTGACTTTCCCGCGCCTAATAAGCTATAGTGACTATGCCGCAAAATGAACAATCCCCGGAAGGCCACAGATCCTTGTAACATGAAACACCGTAACAAGTTCACAGAATGGGCCACGGGAGTGTTACATGAAATTCTCATATCCTGCGGAAGGTCGTACATCGGCCAGACGAACAGATCTTTAATGATAAAGCACGCGAACATGCAGCGGCTACACAGAGTACCCCGTCAGGACGCCTGGCCACACATTGCAGCCGCTCGAAATTCACACCGTCATTTGGTAACACAAGAATTTTGGCTAGGTATCCCGATCTGATATCTTGGGAGCTTTACGAGAAATTCGAAAATTAAAGAAATACGCATAGATTGGATTAGCGACATATCTGCGTCAACACCGGCGAAAGAGTACACGTTTTATTTCTGCGAAAGGGGCTGCACTGCATGCAGGAGTGACTATGTATGTTACCACGAGTATACGAGAGATGGGTTTTCAAGAAATGCTAGTTGCAAGTGCGCCCTGTATTCGTTCCCTCTCGTATTGTCCTCGTGTAGTTTCGGCGCTCTGAACCTGATAATGAACCAACTAGCCCAAGTTGCCATTTTAATGTGTACCTGACTAAGAATTTAGACGGCTTGTTGCAGGAAGCGCGAGATTTTTGTAGCGTTTTCGTGCTCTTCCTGCGTCTTCTTTTTTTTTTCTGTTTTTGCTGAGATTCGGATGGCCGCCTCCAAGCGGATATCCAATTTTTCGGCGACGTGTGCACAACACGTCGGCGGTCCGTTTGCCAGAAGCCTCTGAAACCAGAAACCAACTCCCGCGAGTCGTTTTGTTGCTCGTGAGTTTGGAAAGCGGAGAGGAGGTGACAGAGGGCACTGACGGAAGTTGCTTTTATACGTCCGCAGCTCGAGCTTTGCCCCATCGGACTTTCGAAAGTATGGGCAAGAAGCGAATTCAATGAACGAACCCTACTCGTTCCTTTTTTAGAGGGCGAAGGGTCATTCAGCTTTGGGGGTCATACGTACGATTACCGGAGCACCGGAAACACCGTGAACGGAGGACAAGGAATATTTACGCGCTATACGGCCTTTCCAGCTCTTTTAATCCAGAAGTAAAATGACGAGTCGCCGGGCTGGCCGACTCGTCATTCGTAACGGCGTAACGTCGATATTGCGCACAAGAGAACAACGGTGCACGCTCAATGCCCCTTTTACAGCCCAGCAGAAAATGCCGACAGCTCACAGAAGGCGACTATTGTAATACTTTATAATGAGCTTCATTTTGGAACTCAACAGCAAAGTCATGAGGTCTGTCTGCAGCCAGGGTTGTTTATGGAGAGTATGAAAGCAGTCGCTTGGGGATATGGTCTGGTTCACACCGTAGCACCATTTTCTCCCATCACGGAGCGTATACGTATGCGTACGGCGAGATACGAGCTCGAGTCATCGCAACATCCGTGCTTCGTATATTCGCGTGCCAAGCTACTCCTTCACCTGGTTGCGACGCTTCGTACGAAGCACGGATGTGCCGCTCACTTGAGGTCGTGTCGTGACGTGACGTAAGGAGACGGCGCTGTGTGAAGCAGCCTACGTTTTCTTACAGCCTAGGTACACTTGCGCTCTTAACTGTCGTTACGCCAACGACAGTTTACTCAGTTGCGATCGGCCGGAGTTACACGGCGGCGCCAGCTGTCATTGAGCCGCTAACGATCATTCAAGTTCAACTGAGCTAGCCTATACTTCAGTTGACCGATAGGGATTCGCCCCGATAGAGCTAAAGATGGCGGCGTCCGCCGCATCGCCGCCCATGGCCGTCGCCAGCGAAGCACTTACTATTGCGGAAGATTGGGGAAGGTATCTAGGAATTATCGTAGCAGTAAATATTGTTAGAAGAGCTACGATTCGGGGCCAGAGCTACCGCTAGAACGATCACGGCACGTCGCGGAAGCCAAACCTCGGCGAGGGTGGTCATTGTGATGTCGGTGTTAATAAAACTTTTGTTATTTCTCTCGCACTTGGATTCGTGTTAAACGTTCTGGTTATCGTTTCTTTACTCTAAAAGAAACAAAAGAAGTTCGTTTTATTTTGTCTTAAACTTTTATAATAAATAAAAAGTGTGCATATAATTCATTTGCATCACTCCTAAAAAAAAAAAAAGATAATGTAACATTATTTTTGCGTTTAGTGTCTTTGACGCCCATCTCAATTGGGGTTGTTAAGCCTATGTACCGTGTAACACCGGACAAGTTGGTTGAGCTTAATGACAGTTGGAAGATGCCAACGCTCGTTGGCTTAACGACAGTTGAGAGCACTAGTGCAACTCGGGTAGTAGGTTACAAAGCTTAGGTACACGTTTAGTGCGAGATACGACCGTAAGTTACGGCTCCATTCGGGCTTCGCATTCCACGTACCAAGCTACTCCTTTAACTGGCTGCAACGTTTCATATACGAAGCACAGAAGTGCCGGTGACTTGCGGTCGTATCTCGACGTAACCTACGTAAGATTCGTAACGCAAGAAAACGGGGCTCTGTTAACCAGCCTTGATGGTATGTTCACACAGCCCCTGTATTCTTACGTGACGTCAGGTTACGAAATCTGGCGTACAAGTCACCGGGAATGTTTCGGTGGCTTATACGTAGCGTAAGGAAAAACTTGGTGCTGTGTAATCTGAGGTGCCTTCATGCGCGCTTTGCTTAGGGTGATGAGATTCTTTGTAGCACCCGATGTCGACAGCACGCGCTCTAGATAATAATACAAAGAAATAGGCGGTAACAGAATTCCGCCGTAGCATTGTCAATGCCAAGAGCTCGTGCTAGGAAACTCGCTTGCTCGCGCTCTGGAACAAAGAAGCAACAAAAAAATCATGAGCCGTTCCACTCTGTGAAGGTGGATGACCAGCGAAGCTGTTTAGCACACGACACAGACCCGCCCCGAGGAGCCGGAGGAAACTATACTCCGTTTCACCATATATGTTGTACCGCAGCGAAGGCTAGAAGCGCGAGCTCATAGCGTCGGCAGCTGCCCTTAATGCACGAGAGCTTGTGCCGCCGAGATGTACTCTAAAGCAAAGAGCTCGCGCCTGTAGCCTTTCCTGCGGTACATCATAAGGTGAAACAGAGTATAGAAACGCTCGACGGGACCGCCGCCACCCCGGGAGAGCGAAAGGGAAGGAAACAAGGCACGCAAGCGCTTGGGACGACGACAAAGAGAGGGCGGCGATGCGAGCGTATTAAACATGACCGACGCTTGTCGCACCCCGGCAAATCTTTGAGAAACCTTTATTATCTGCCTGAGAGTGTACTCGATCTTGAAAATGATGCCTATTGATAACTAATCTGTTGAATAGACCGATTGCTAAATTATCCAAGCATCAAGGAGAATGCAGGGAATGGTGTTCCACGCGACGCACGTGCTGGCACCTGCAGCAGTCACTGTAAAGGCCTAAAGCAAAGGGCATCTTCCACGCGCGTCCGTCAACGCTTTATTTTGGTTATTTTCTTCGAACCTTTTATACGGGAAAGCGTGCGCGTGCGGCGCGTGCGGCGGTGCGAGAGTAGAGTTTTTGGTCACGCAAACGAAAAATCCACGGAACCCTAGCCATAAGCAGCTTCGCTGTAAAAGGCGTCAGAAACAAAATGGTCAGATGTCATCAGCCTCTAGGCTCAGCGCACATAAAAGGCGCCCTAGTGTAAACCAGCTTTTAAGCTCCAAGTACTTGGGGAATTGCCAAAGACCGTTTCGATTTTTAATCCTCACGCGTGCATTCGGAACCTTCGGGCGTGCTCCTCGTTTGCCTCTCCTCCTGTGACGTCGCGATCTCCGAGTCCCGCCCATGACGCGGTGGGCTGGCGCCAACTTCAACTTCGCCACGTCAGCACCGGAGTCGTGGTTTCCGCGCCGGACAACGACCCGCTGCACACGTTTAGTAGGAACCACGCAATCTTCTCTTTTTCTTTTTTTCTTAGCTTTAGCGTATTGAGTGTTTACGACTGGATCTGTATTGATTCTACACTGTACGAATGACCGCCTACCATCTGAGTTACTGATGTCTTTCTAAATCAAAGTTAAAATGTCGCTTGTGTACACGCAAACGTTTTTTTTTTTCTCCTGTTATAGGAATATATGCCGTTCAAATTTAGAACGCGCGCTTACTGTGAACGTCAAAACATCTAGACACCATGTACCTTCACGACAAAACAAGAAAATATATATATATATATATATATATATTTCCTCCGAGCACAGTGATAGGGTGTTATATCAGTGATATTAATTAAAGGTCCAGATATGAACGAACTTAGTAGACATTTCTTTCAGTAACTGGGCGCTTTCGGTAAGAAAAATAAAGCGAGTCAACAATAGGACTGGCACGCCGCAACGCCGCAAAAGGGTGTGAAACTCGCAAGCTTCCATGCAGGTTCTTACCCTGCACGTGCGAGCGCGCGCGCCCCTCTCCGTTTTATTTATTTGCGCCGCGCGACTCAGCTGTAGCAGACGACGGAACCGGAAACTCGGCGTCCGTGCATCTCCCCCTCCCCTTTCCCACTTTGCTTTCTCGTTCTTGTGCCTGGAGAGCGGCAAACCTCCTCCTCGTCCGCTTCCTCCTCCTCGGCAAGGCCTCCGCCATCCCGTAATCGTAGGCACTCGGGGGGCTACTCCACACGTTGTGTTTTCGTTAAAAAGGCGGAGGAGGCGGGTGCGGTGCGCGCGGACGTCGGTCGGCAGCGTTTAGGCCTGGCAGCCGAGGACTTTGACTCTCTTTCCCGGCTGTTGCGGTGCTGTGTTCGGTTGGAAGAAAGTGGCCCGGCACGCCGCGTTCGCCAACGCGCCCTGCCGCTTTTTTCTTTTTTTTCTCCCGAAGTCAGCGAGCAGGTTACCGCGCCACGCAGGGGCGGGCTGCCCTCGCGGTCCGTCCGCGCACATCTGACGACAACGCGAGTGACGAGCCAACGTGTGAGTGTGTGCGTGCGTGCGAGTGTGTGTGAGAGAGCGCGCGAGCGCGTGGTGCGTGTGATTGTGTGTGTCCCCACGATGGAATCTGGCACCGACTTCCGACGGTGGCGACGGCGATACTCTTCTGCCTTCGCCTGACGTGGACCTGGTCCGTGAAAACCTGTCCCCCACCCTGCGCTGCGGAATGTCACACCCCGAAAGCCAAGGTAGTGTTCCGCTTTCCCTGTGTGTACATGGGATGCATGCACCGAGTTCTACACGGCAACGTTGTCAAATTGCAACGCTTTAACGGTCGTTATCGAAAGCAAGACAACAGTTATATGTCGCTTAGACGCCACTTCGAAGTTTTATGCCAAACTCTGAGCGAACTTACAACAGATACCATTGGTTGGAGGTAATTTGCCATTTGTTACTTAAAATGCGAGCACGACGCTTTTTGTCTTCAAAAGGCAGTCTCCTCCTATCTGTAATGTCGAAATTTACACACGATAGTTCGTCAAAATATTTACGAATCTTTCAGCATACAGGGGTCATCGCTCCGAAAGCTCAAACTCAAACTCAAACTCTTTATTTCTTTTCATTTGGAAAGGGGAGACAGAAAAAAGAAACTCAGTTGATTCTTGACGAGCATCTACCTCCCCACAGCAGCGAAAAGAGGACAGCATGTACATAGCCATAATGTTTTTCACAAGCATACTTATAACACAAAAATAAACAACATTAGGGGGCTGAGAAAGGTGGGGGGGGGGGGGAGAAACGTAATCGATTCACCCAAGTTTACAGATTCTAGGGGCACTCTCTCACAAACATGGAACGTTTTATGTTTTAAGCGGTCGTATTTCCCCAGCTGTATTTATTCTTCCGTCTACTTTCAGTGGGACAAACTTATGCGAACTTAATTGACGCCATCCTAGTAATCTAATAGAAATATATTTTAAAAAAATGCAGAACGAAGCTAGACCGGCATTGGGATCTGCCGCCGCGAAACGCTGTCAGATAGGGTCACGTGTTTCGCACGCTATCGACTGTTTTCCCCGCACGGCGTGTTCCTTCGATACGCAGTGTCCTTGTGTACGCGGGTACGAGACAAGCTCGTCCTTGTAGCGCGCTTCAAGCGCCTGTCTCTTCTAGGAAGCGGCGATGTCACGCAGAACGGATGGCTCCTTGTTAGAATGTGCGAAGGTTAACGTTTAAAATAGCTTCGACCGCAGTCATTCAACCCTCGGAGCCGAGTTCATGCGCGCGGACCACGCGCTTTGCCTTCTCCGCCTTCCCTAGTGTCCGGAAACAAGACCTCGCTGTATCCTTTAATCTTAAACTACAATCCATTCCTTACGACTGGTTACACTGAATGCCACAAGTGGAACGTTGGCATCGACAAAGTATCCAGGTTCGAGCGGATCAAACCCGGCGTTGAAACACTTCGTGCAGCTCGTAGGCGTAGAGTTTGTTGTTTTGCAGTGATAATCAATTGGCTGCTTAGGACTGAGAGTGCCATGAGAGTTCTGTTGCTACTGACTAGAAATGCAGGGTGCATGCTGAAACCCGAGTGTCTTATTAACGTTCCGGCTCCATTGACTTTGCGGCATTGGCCGTCGCCAGCGTCGAGGGATGTCAGGGACTATCGTTTCACATCTCGGAAGGACACGCTATTTCTTTTAATAAGAGGGAAAGAATTGCAACCAACGCGTGTTATGGTGAATTTGCAGTTTTTCCGTAGCCTCGGGGGAGGGCGGAGGCGCCACCTAGCCGAAATGGGCAGCTCGCGCCTGTCTAAATACGCATTGAAAACTTTCACGGCCTGCGTGGTGAAAGCGTAAAAAGGAAGAACAGCGTTGGGAATTGTATCTTTGTCTTTCAGGCGCACTGCCGAGCGGCCGAAAATGTTTCATAACTTTGTTGATGGGTGTTGTGGCATGCAGCACATTGAACTACATTACTTTCACAGATATCACTCGCACCAGACGGTCTCATCCTTTGAACATTGTTCCATATCAATCTCACATCATTGCTTAAAAAAAAAACATTTTCCTCGCATAATTGCGTTGTGCAATGGTGTTGTTGGATCTACACGCGTGCTTCCTTGTGATGGTTTTATATTAGAAATAGGGAAAATTATCTTGCCTTGATGTATGATTTCCATCAACATTTTTAGTGTATTTGTTGTTTAATGTTAAATTATTTCAACCACTGTTTTCCACTCCTGTAATGGCCGCAATTAAGGTCGCAGTGTCTACAAATAAATAAATAACCAAAATTCAGGGTGTTGGAGTTGGGAATGGTCGGTAAAATATTCAACAGGATATGACGCGTTTTGTTTGTGGTCATAAATATTTGTTCCGCTACTGTTTTGTTATTTTTGTTCTTTTTCCGGGCGAAGATAAAACAATTAATGACTAGCATATAGTATTCTCGAAGATTATATTATCGTCTAAATTACCGCACGATATGCTCGCTGCACTGTAATGTTTGAGTCTGATTATCCATAAGCTTCGGTAGGATGTCCGTGGACGCCAAGTCCCACGGACCAGCATGTTCATCCATGCCTTCGTGGGCTAGTATACATGTACAATGTGAAAGATGCAATCACTTTATTATTATTATTACTATAATTATTATTATTATTATTAATATTATTTATTAATATTATTATTACTATTATTATGGTTATTATTATTCGCGTTAGTTTAACGCCGGAGTGCGGTGCCGGGAGCGCACTGAACCGCTTAGGTTTCTATACTACGCCACTGAAATAACTTCTGGGGTGGTGAATGTCCCAAAGCAGTGGATATGACACACCCCGGCGACGGAGTGAAAATTGTGACCAATGAGGAATCCTTCACCAGAAATCGAACGTTCGGTGAGGCCTGTTCATATAGGCGGCGAGTTACTATCAGAAGTGAGTGATGAATCTATTGGTTTCCGGTCGTAAGCCGCAGTACCTAGGAACCCGTAGTAGATTAAAACGCTGTGTGTGAATGGTCCTCACCAGAGTGTGTACACCTCGGCTGGTCTCTTAGTTAAGAAATTGGACATCGTACTGCGGCTCCTAGCCTCGAAGACACTGAGGATAGGGGTCTTATTCTTCTGCCACAATGTTCTTTCTTCATATGAGCTAAGGAAAGCAGAAATAATTTAGCTACCCAATTTTGACAAACCACAAGACAAAAACAAAAATCGCTTATGCAGAACTGCCAGCTTACTTAAACAAATCGCGCGAAGCTTGGAGTTCGGAAGCCGGTCTGACCTAATGATCACGGTCGTGAGAGTGCATTTATGACCATCAAACGACGAACACGTGAATAAGCTGGCTCGAGCAACGCTATCCAGCAGAAGCTCGCTTTTCGCGTAGAATCGACAACCACGCATTGAGCCAGCACGCACTCATCAATCATCACAAACGCGCGGATAAGTCTCGCGCTTCTAATTGAGTGTACGTGTATAAGATCCGGCCACGATCGGCATCCCCGTCCTCAAAGCTGCGACTCGGAGAAGTGAGCCCGAAGCCAATAGAAGAAGTGCCGCTGCCGCCGGCCGCCGAATTCCCACGCCCGGTCATCGCTTTCGCGTGCGCATAGAAGTACGCGGACCACTAATCTCGCCGGGCAGGTCCGGCATTTCGCAAGCCCCGTGCGCTGGCGTCCTCTCATCATGAAAGTGCGCCCGAGCGCGCGGGCAGAGACAGTGAGTTTTTTGCTGGACGTCTTGACCGCGCGTTGCCGGGGGAGAATGAAACCGTCCGTATGGCTTGTTGCACGGCTCAAGTTACGCACGCAACGTCAGAGCTAGAGCTACTAAGTAATACGGCCAGCAAGTGTTTCAAAATACGTCTTTGGCGTATCGAAAGGAAAGAAGGAGCATGCCAATCATAAAACAACATAGAGAACTCGCGCGGGATCGCGCGATGACGAGCAGCCAAGGGCGCTCCATCGTTGGTTGACATCGGGGTGAAAGAAAACAACGCGGGCACGTTTGGAAAGGGGGGGGGGGCGGGGGCGAACTTTCGCTATATATATATATATATATATATATATATATAATAGCCGAAACGTCGACCTATATGTAATAAAACTCCACGAAAAGCTTCGAGGTACGTTTATTTCCTATGCACTTTTCGTCGTCCTACGCAACAGTATTTTCTCTCTCTCTCTCTCTCTCTCTCTCTCTCTCTCTATATATATATATATATATATATATATATATATATATATATATATGCCTTTGTCACACGGCAATATTTCGTGTCCGTCCCATCGACTGACAGGATTAGACCTATTGCTAAATTACCAAGCACCAAGGAGAATGCAGGGATTGGTGTTCCACGCGCAGCACGTGCTGGTCTCAGCAGCAGTAAATTTTTTAAAGCAAATACCTAAAACAAATGGTGTCTTGCACGCGCGTTCGTCAACGCTTTATTTTGGTTGGTTACTTCGAATATTTTATACGGGGAAGGCGTAGACAATTGCAAGCACTGGTGCCCCGACTGGTGCCGCATGAAATCAAGCACGTGCAGCTTGCGCGGGAGCATAGCTTAGAAAAGCTTGAAATTGCACGTGCTTGTCCGCACGAACAGAGGCATGGCGTCGGCCAGTGGCCTTGCTTGCAATCGTCTATACGCGTGTGGCGCGTGGAACACCAATCCCTGCAATTCTTCTTGGTTCTTGGGTAATTTAGCAATAGGCTTGTAGCCTAGTTACAAGGGCACCCTCTACCGCAGTTAAGCCACCCTTAACAACAGTTACTCTTCACCACAGTTACAACACTGTGCTCTTGGGCAGTCAGAAGAAATGAAGAGTGCGTGTGCACAGCTTTGACAGGCGCTCAAGATGCGCGAGCGCACGTGCGTCCATAGCTTTGACTGCGTAGATACAGAAAGTTGTCCAGTAGTATTAGCGGCGAGATATTTTGGTGGCGTCCTCCTATGTTTCCCTCTCGTGGCGTCATTACTTTGCGAACAACAAGTTCGATGGTGTTTGTAATAAGCATGGTGGAAGCTTGAAATCATTGCGCTCTGAAACCAACGCTGCCAACAACGCCAAAATTGAAGTTCTTCCATTCCCCTTATTTCCTTCGAAGACAAATCCTTTGCCGACGTTATAGTCAGCATTCGGCCAATCGTGGAATGCCGATCACAGCGACGCTCTCGATCGCGCACGTCGCCAAAAGTGGGGTTACCGTGGTTGAACGTAACAGCCGTCGAGTGCATGCCCGTGTAACTATTGGGTGTAAATAATTGGCAAATCAGCTCGCGATCCCGACTATACGAACGTCGCGCGTGTACCGCGCTGCGGGAGAAGTGGCGCGCAATAATTGGCCGTTCAGATAATATAAGTCTATGGAACTGACATTAAAGTTTGCCGCGTGGGAGGAGTATAAGTCGCGCTTCCGGGTAACGACACCTCAGCCTTCTCGTTACTTAAAATCATTGGGGACTTCTTTAGCAAACCGTCAGCGTGTTCCGCGTACAGCACTACCGGAGGAAGCCTTTGAAGCATGTTTTAAAGCGCGCGCCGGAGTGATACCGTGACCGCGGGGCGCGCGCTTAAAAGCACGCTCCAAATGCTCCGGTAGTCCGGTACGCGGAACACGGTAACGGTTTGCTAAAAGTCCCTATTGTGGCCAGTTATCTCAAGCCTTGTCCGATATCGCCGGAAGGCGCTTTTCCGTCGTCCCCGAAACGTTAAAAACAGTCTGCGACAGAGCAGAACAGTATTGCCCGAATTTCTTGATGCTGTGCCCCTAAGGCTCAGAAAGTCGCATTTCCGAATCCTAACTGTATCCAATTACGTCCGCTCTGCCATCAAGCAACAGAATGGCGGAGCCCGCAAAAAGAAAATCGGAGAATGGTGCGCGGATACCCCAAGCGTTACTCATTCGGCGGCTTTAGCAGTGATCCTGCGAACTACGTCAGGCAAGGAATGTTTCGTCTATACAGAGCTCTTTGACTTTCTTGTGTGTCCGGTATTCGCCAGCTGAGTCTAATCGCTTGAGTGGGTTGCCCTCATGGTTGACTGGAAACAATGCATAGAGAAAAGTGCTCGTTCATGGAGATGAATGGGCCCTTGAGGTCAGAAGTGTCGAGCATATAATAAATACCCGCGCAAACATGATTCTATATATAAAAAATAATTAATAAAGTCTGTTATAACAATATATGTATATGTTAGCGAGGGATTCTCACTTGAGGTAATTAATCTGCCGGTAATTATAAACAACTCAAGCGCTAAGTCACGACTCTTCCTGTAGGAGGCATTTCTTACGCATGTTTTTGTGAACAACGTATTAAGAAAAATAAATCGATTCTGACGATATAATCGCAGAATTTAAGCCATAGGACAGCTCTTCAGTTTGTAGTTTATTGAAACCATCGATGGAAGCTGAATTTCTGTGTCGACGTTGCACTATTTGATCTCGGTGGTACAAAAATCTTCCGAAATGTCAGAAGACATTACCACCCCCCCCCCCACACACACACACACACGCACACAGACACTTTTTTATTTTTGTTTCTTGAGTACAGAAACTAGAAACTTATTTGTACCTATCCGCCATTCGACAATGTTGAGCATTCATCGCAACATGTCAAAAACGAAAATATAGTACCACGATGGCAGTATAAAAATTCGGTTTTGAAAAGGACGGTAATTTTTATTTTATTCCTCGCATTCTTAGTAGGTTAATAAACAATTGAATAATTGTATTTTTCGTGAGAAAAATTAAAATCAGACGGAAACATGGATAGATGCAAAAAGTGCGAGATCTTAATGGCCAAGCTGTTATTTTCTAGCTCTTGTGGGTCGGAGGACTATATATAAGCAGTTTGAGAAATATAATATTTAATATTACAACTAGTAGTAGTACTGGAAGTAGTAGTAGTAGCAGTAATAGTCGTAGTATGAGAAGTAGTGGTAGCAATAAAAGTTGTGGTAATGATAATAGTAATTTTTTTATTAAGACATTTAGTTAAAATTGACGAATTACGTGTTAAGGGAATGTGACAAAAATGCAGAGAACTTTCTAATGGCTTTTCGCGCACTCGTGTCTTGCAGCACAAGCAGCAATCCACAACTATATTTAAAAGCCTAGTGAGTTTATCCCAGCTAATGATTTCCACAAAACTACATCTGTTAATATTTTCTAGACTAGATTACGTTAGATGGTCTTATCTGTCTCGAAACGCCCCGGAATTCGTGGACCCTGGGAAGCTTCAAATAACATATCTGCTGATAGATAGAGCGGTTGGGTCTCGCTGAAATGACAGAAGAATCCTTCAGTTGGTCCTTCTTCCTTCGATCGTACACTGATAAATATATCTGACACCCGAAGCTCTTCTGCACAATCTTTGTATTTGCCCCCGGGTGTTGTCCCCTCTTCAGGGCTGACAAAGAATTCGCCTTAATTTTTTAATTGACTGCTGTTTTGCAAATTTTTCAGCACTTCTTATAGTCAGACAATGCTCTAACGATATTGCCTCAAAAGATTGTTTTATGCAGTTTTCGGTGACATTTCCCTTTCAATAAGCAGATGGAAGACTATGTGTGCATCCCAGTATCCCCGTCTCGCGACTTTCTTTTTTCTTCTAGAAAATCTAGCAGTCCAATAACGTTGGAGATGTTAGTCGTCGTTTATGCGTCTTTGACTCAACGCACGCACGCATTTTGCGTTTAAAGCGCCCAGACGCAGAGGAGGTCGTAGACATCGGGCAGCAGTCGTAAGCACACTCGAGCGAATATTGAGCGTTCACTGACCCCGCACTGTTCCAAGACGACCACGCACGGCTAGTTCAATTCTGGGAAACGGGAGAAGCACAAGTGGCAAAACTGAACTGAACTTAACCGCTCGCGACCCTCGAGGCATTATTGTTTCTAAATCACCTGATATATGCAACTTCGAGCAACAACTCAACGTACGCCTTACTTTTTTTATTAGGCACGCGGAGCGCCATTCTTGCAAGTTTGCCTAGCAACATTTCGCGAGATTTGCTCCATCTGAACTAAATATTCATCTTATATTGTGCTTGTTTAGACAGCGTGAAGTTAGACAACCCCAGTGGGGTCTGGTGTGTCCGCTCTCCACGAAAGCTTTAGTCAGAGGGGTACAACCGCTAGCCTGAGATCTTTAACGTGCACCACACGGTGGTGATACACGACCGCACGCCGGTACGATGCTCATCCAGATCGAAACGGGCAGGCGTATTGAATGAACGCCGGATCCCTGGGTTCTGCAGCACGAGCTTTCGCCCCACCTGCTCCGGTTCTGAACTCCGACGGAGCCTAATACGCAAACAGTTGTTTTACTTTCATAAATATTTTTTTTTTAAATAAGCCCGCAAATGAATGTAACTGTGTACCTTAGAGCGCACGCGTATGCTTCACTCCAAAAATAATTTTAGGAATCTGTTAATGTGAAGTTGTACGTGTAAACACTTTAAAGGGGAGGGGCAACGTTTCAAAGATACATTATGCGCTGACTTTTAAACGGCATTCGTTCTCACTCACTCTTTCTAACGTCCGTGTGCACCCTGTTCTAGATTATTGAACAAGAAAAGGTCTATTAAAGTGCGTACATCCTCATTTTGTTTAGAAATTATACATTCAAGTCGAGGCGGCGGGTGGCGCTGCAGTCACATCTATAGCTAGGCTTAACTTAATGTGTTCTTTTATTATGTAGACGTCAAATGTTGGAATTAAAAACACTGCCTGGGTGGCGCAAGACACCGCCCGGTCAAAAGGGTTTAGCCGTATCTATTGCTCAATCTATCCGTCTGCTTGAAGACGCTTTTATCGAAAATACACGGTAAATTTTGGACTTGTTATGTGACATTTCTTTTTTTTTTTAGAGATTAGCTTGCACCCGTCAGGCTGTGGCATATTTACGAAACAAAGAAAAAATCGGGACTCCGGCGCACCGGTTCGTTGCTGCGATCACGTATAGCGAAAGGACGCGGTGGGGAATTTATGACCAGCCTTCGCAACATTGATATGAATGAACAATATACCGGCGTGCGATTTTTTGTATGTTTATCGACTGATGCAGATTAAAGACCCAAGGTCAGCAGTCGTACATCCCCAGATTAATTGTGTATCTACAGCGCTGGACTTGTATTTTAAAATCTTACAGGTCGTCGTCTCGCTTTGTAAACTTTTCAAAGGTTGAAAACTCGCTCGCGCTTATGCTTCGGTGTTCGCTACACCGCGTCGCTACACCGCGTCGCTATTGGTTTGGACGGGGCGATTAACCTTCCTCCCAACTAAAGATAGACCCCCGAGACAAATTCACTGGAAGAGGATCAAGATCGGAAGAATATTGTTTCGGCAACACGTTTCCGCCGTCCCCCAGATTTTTTTTTAAACGAAATGCACAGATTTAGTGTATATTCTCCCACCCCTTTTATACAGACACACATAATCTGCAGCAATCTGCTAAATTTGGTAACCCTACCCTCCCCGGATTTCTTACACGAAGTAAACAAGCCTACGGTGTACCCTGCTCCTGAGCATCTCCCAAAAAGTTGTAATAGCCCCCCCCCCTCCCCAGACGGAGAATCCAAGGTACACCTCTGCTGTTCCATGGGTCGTATAAATCCAGCAAATAGCAGACGACGACGCAGCTTTCAATGGCAATCGGTACATGCGCACTCCTGTTTTCAACCTTTTTTTACGCAATATACGCATGTTTTCAAAAGACAGCGCGTAGTCCGCAGGGAATTCTTCTAGAAATATGCGTCTAAAGTTCTCATTCTCAGATCCAGTTAGCCTCAATTTTACTTTTAATCGATGAAGTACAAACAAACAAAAAAACACAAGAAATACACGAGCAATACCGAAGCACATGCACGCACCAAGGCACCGAGGCATGCGCAGTATCACACAAGCAGCCGCCGTAACCGCGGCGCGGGCGGCCCAGCACGCAGTCCCCGAGCAAGCCAGGAGGTTTCCGTAGCGCGGGCCCGTCTCGGGATCAGCGCATTCCTGGGGTTCGCTCGGGTGGCGCCCGCTGGAATGCGAGCCCAATCAGGCGGCCCGTGGCGGCGCGCTGCCAGCCTGCCCCTTGCACCCTTCTCGATCGCATGCTAATGATGACGGCCATCATTACCTCCATTACGGTCGTCGGGCCCGTCTTTCCTCCGGGGACGCCATTAATCAAACGCCCCGTGAATAGTTATGCGCTTCGACTCGGGGCCGAATCTCGTCAAATCCGCTCGAGGAAGTAAGAAAGACTCGTGCGAAAGGAGCCTTCGATACTCCGTTAACCCTTCTCTCCGACCTGGAGAAACTCGGCGAGCTCGAGCTCGGGAACTGCATATCTGTTCCCTGAATAACTGTTCCCATGCGCCTACGTCTCCGCTAGGTATACGCAGGAAAGCCACTCGCTTCGATTGATTAACGCGTTACCATCAGTACCTACATGACAGGGAAAAGCTGATCGCGCATCCGTCTGCGGACCAAACAGTTGGAAGGGAAACGCGCACGTAGCGCGCAGAGAGGAGGAGAGTAATGGCGTACAAAGGCGAGAGGAAGGCGACGTCACGGGGTGGAAGCCAATGCGCGCGCAGGAAACCGGGGAAGAGTGAAAGCAGCGTCAGGCAGCGGATGCCGCTGCTAGCTAAGCGTGCAAGGCGGGCAAACGAGACAAAGGAGTGGAAGCAGCGCTTAGCTCTGCTGGCTGAAATGCGGCGCAAGCAGCGGCAGGCTGACGCGGGTCTACGTGCGACAGAGGCTGGGGCGAAGCGGGCTCCGCGAGCCCGCTTGCCGGAAGAGAATGAAAGGAAGGTTCATTTGTGGATCCATAGCGAACGGTTTAGCATGAACCCTGGGAAATGCCACGCACGTCCCCCTTTGGGAAATGCTAACACTGACCCCGTAACGGAGCCAAAAAGAGGCAACAATCGGTACACAAAGCAGAAGAGAAAGCAAAAAAGAAAAGTGAAGGGGTCAGCGTTAGCTTTCCCGAAGGGGGCGTGTGCGGCGTTTCCCAAGGGCCATGCCAAGGCATTCCCTACGGATCCGCCAATAGACCTTTCATTTTAAGGCGAAAGCCTTATATGTCCCATTACGAGAAATAAAACACAAAGAAGAGCCCAGCAACGCAGATGCTTCGTCACGGAAACCGTGAAGCCGGCGGGGACGCCGCGCTTGCGCAGTGGACGAGCGTGATGTCACCGGCGGAGCGCTGTGTGCGAAAAGGGAACACGTGGCGCGCTGCCTCCGGCGCGTCAGTTGCGCTTCGGACTTCATCTGTTCTCGTTGTATGCTTCGCGCGACGGACAGTGAGGCGACCGCGTCTACATCTGCGGCCTTGACACGGCAGCAGCGTCTACATCTACAGGGGCTTCTGCCGGCAAACGTGGCCACCCACGCCAATACGCCACAGCCAACAGTACCGGCAGAACTCAAATTATTTATTTGCCAATCGATGATGCTTTCGTGTAAAATAAAAAAAAAAGATGGGATGCACTCGTTCGTAAGAGGCGTAGAAGAGTTACCGTAGCTCGACAAACTTAAATTTCGCGGTGAACTCCTCATTGAAATTATAACACACAAGCCGGGGTCGCACTGCGTACACATCCTACAAAAGACAGTGTCTGCAAACAGACTCGAACGCGTGTCACCTCGAGATTCGTGCTTCAAAAGCCTGCGCGGCAACGAGTTCGAGGAGGAAACTTGGGACGCGGCATTCGAGCCACGGATAACGCGTGGACTCGTGTTTGCACGCTGTCTTTTTGTATCATCTATGAGCATTGTGAACCCCGGCTTAAAGCCGCCGTCACACAGCTAATACGCATCGCACAAGAGACAGTCTCTCGGCACAGTCTGGGACGGGTTTCTTCTCTCTGTCTGTTTCGTTGGTCCTACAAACACTGTCCGCAGCCATGTTCAAAGCATGCATACGTATGACGCAGCCGTGCTTCGAATATGCTTGAGACGCGTACGCACACACTCCTCTCATCATGTGTGCAGGGAACGCCGTGTCTTTTGTGTGATGCACGAGCAATGTGTCTCCGGCTCAAGGGAACATTGCAATACCGTTTTGCGGACATTTATAAGTGGCATTATTACGCAATGATTTATGAATCTTCAGGTGCTTTTCCTGCCAAAGATGTGCTGATATGACAGGGCGCACTTTAAGACATTTTACATCGACGGCGACGAACGACTTCAAGCTATGTTCAACATCGAGCTAAATAGTGAAAAAAGTGGGCCTGTAGTGGCATAGAAATATAGAAAAACGCATTAGAGTACTTTTTTCAGCACTATAGAAACATGTATACGAGGCAAGGGTAAATTACACTCGTTCAATGTTTATAGACACTATGAGGTCGGACGCAATTTGAGGTATGGCGAGACTGATTCACGCTGTAGGTAGAAACGTAGCCAATGGTATGTAACTTCTAACTTAAGGTATTTTAACGCGTTGTTATACATTAGTTTTTTTTTATTTAATAAAGGGATCTCGCGCATACACTTTAAGGGTTTTCCCACAAAAGTTTTGCCACCTTGCTAACAACACGTCTGTGCATGTGTATTCATGGCGTTCATTATTCCTGAAGGACGATTGGCATACTATGAACATAAATAGCAAAAGTATTTCACTAAAACTTTATATTCTTATTTACGCATATTGAACGCTGCGTGCTTATCTGACTAAACTGAAAAATAATCATTGCGAGCTTTTGAAGGCGTTAGATTACCCCTGATAAAAATTAGAATGTACTTTAAGCCGATCCTTAGACGATATTTTTCTTTGAAAGGATTATAACTTTGTGAAAATCGTTTTCGTGAGGTGTCTTTTTAATTAATTTGCCTGTGATCATTTTACAGCTAAGGTGTAAACAAATCGTATAACCACATCCAGCAGTTTGTGTATGGGGTTTTCGTTTTTTTGTTTTGTTTTTTTCACTAAAGAAAGTTAACATTAAGTATGACTGAAATTCACATCGAGCTCAAGTTTCGCAAAAATCTTCCATTACAAAACGTTTTTATATAAGTTATGAGATTGTCTGTATGGCATAAATTCTTTACCGAATCTTTACAGGGGCATTTGCTTGGTGCTTACTCGCTGCAACATGCAAACTCTGAAATGTTCAACTCCATTCAGACTTGAGACGAAGCCATAACTAAGCTGTTCACACCCTCCAGCACGCGCTTTACAACAACACTCAATAGCTCCAAGCTTGAGACGCTACGTGTCGTAAGTGTTCCGTTGTCTTGTGGGGTACGCTCGCTGGAGACCTTTACATTTCAAACATTTGACACCCTCTGCTTGGCCGCAGCCGCAGATATTCAGCGACAACTTCAAAAACCTCACTAAGAAAACAAACAATCAACATTGCTTGCTTAACAGAACTGGATTATTGGAGGCCCGGAAAATCTTTAGAAAAACGATCAAAAAAATGTTAGTTGGTTATTTGTTGAAGAGAATAAAAGCGTTAAAAAACGACGGACAAGCTAAGGAATTACGAATACCACTCACTGAACGCCTTGTGGTATTCGTAATTCTTTCACTACTCGTCGTTTTGTTTTAGCACATTCGTCCGGTACAATCTTAGGAACTGCGACTTGACCAAAAACTGTTATTTTCTAGCTGGTTGGGAGGCTCCAGCCTAACAAATGTTACTTGAACCTCTAGGGGGATTACGCCCTCAGTATAGTCTACCGTACTTTACCACATATCCATCACCTTTGGCCGTCTTGAGCTTTCTGCGAAAGACTGGTTGAACAGGCCGGGCCGTCAGTTTTGAGACACATCAAATAGTAAACCAAACCAACAGTATCTTATGCTTGTCGCTCAAAATATCCAACCATGGCAATAATTCGAAACCCTGCTATGTCACTTTTTTCTCTTTTAACCATTCTCGATTTTCTAATCCCTAGCCAGGTGGCGACTTTTCCCATGAATGATGAAGGACCAAACTTGCTTCCGGGCACTTATTTCTCCGTAAATTACAAAACAAAAACAATAAGAAAGGAATGTTTTTTGTTAGTACATCTAGGAAAATGAGGCAAATGAGAAAGGCAAGCAAGCCTTCACATGGTTCACCTACAGCATGCACCTTCTATTGTCAATAAATGTGCAGGCATCGCTCAAGTTTGCCCAATTCACACTCACTCAGGCTTCCTCAAAGAGAGAGCTGTTACAAATTGGACAATCCAAGCTTGTCCTCATTTCAGTATATCCGCTAACTTGCAGTCTGCGTAGTGCAGAGACATTGAAGGTACCTGCGAGGCTTCTGAAAACATCAAAAAGGTCTTTATCGAGATGGCCGTGTATGCGTTAACCTGCAGTGTGCGTAGTACATAAACTTTAAAAGGTAACTACGATGCTGTTGAAAATCATCAATAGGTCGTTATCATGATGGCCGCCGTGGAATCCTTACTGAACCTGACCGGATGTGTGACAGCGTTGACCGCTCACACCAACAGCTGGACACACATTTACCACCCCACAGGGGGTTCCCTTCGCCTCCCCTCCCCTCCCATCAGCACTCGGCCGTCACTCACAGTTTCGGTCACTTAGACGTGGGAACGTTCTTTTTTTACGAGCCCGGTGCGAAAGACGGTCCTTCCAAAACGCCGCTACGTGTCGGTGTCTTCCAAGGAGGAGGCAGCAACCGTATATGGCCTAGTGCGTACGCGTTTCGCATGAATGTCCGGGCTCGAAGGTTCCCGCAAGCAAAGACAAAACGCGCCTCTCGCTGGAGTGATTCGGGCCTCCCTTCTCCGTTCACGTCTCCGCGTTTTATCTCGGGGCAGGGGACATATCAGGGGGGCCGCACCGTGGGAGACACAGACACACACTCGGGCGCGCGCGTTGCTATTTCTCGGGGCGATTACGGTTCCGGCGTCTTGCTCAGAGCATCAGCGACGTAATGGGGGCTCGTCCGCGCGGTGGAGATGGCCGGTACGCCGAGGCTCGTCGGCATGCAGGCTCCTCACGGCGCGCGCATTCTTGAGAGGACCGGCTGCCCCCTCCCCCCCTCTCGCCCCATTTGCCGAATTTTTTCAACGAGGCCTCGCGAGGGGTTTAAAGAGGCGACGGGCTATCGGCTGAGGGATCGGTGGCCGAGTGGGCCGGCGCGCCGCAGCTCGGAACACCGGGAGCGAAAGCTCGCGCAACAAAACTCAGGGCTCGGGAAGTTCAATCCTCACCCCTGCCTTTTCCGATCTGGATCAGCATCGTACACACGTGCGGTCCTGTATCGCTTCTGCATTATGCGCGTTAAAACCCCAGGTTATTCTCTGTTCACCATTAAGCTAAGACTACAGCAGATGCCACAAGCACGAGAGCGCAAGATCGCTGCTTTGAAACGTTCTTCAGCAAACGAGCGCTCGCTCTAGAAAAGCGCGTCTCAAAGCCAGGAGCGCGGGCTTAGCTCGCGCTTGTAGCTTGGGCTTCGATCTCAACTTAGGTGTGAACAGAGTACTGGAGAGGAGATGGAACAGTCACGCCTCTAGCGGTACGCTTCAGTCGCGTGGGAAACAAACCGAATTTTTTTGTTTGTTGTTGATCAGAGATATCGAAGATAATGATTCCAAAAGCCTGGTTCAGACTGTTGCGTTTGACTACGTTTGACTGCGTTGCGGCTGCGAGAAACCAGGACATCCCTGCTGCTTATATCGCGTGCCAAGATGATTCGTTGAATTGGATTCCACGCTTCATACGAAGCACAGATGTGCCGGTGACTCGCTTTCGGTTCTCGACGCAACGATGTCAAACGCACTCAACGCAAGTGTCTGAACCGGCCTTAAGGCCGCTCCTCGTGCGACCAAAGCACTTGTCAGAGCGAAGCGCTCGTCGAGGTTCAAGTTCTCTGGAATGCTGTCAAAGCCCGGTTTCACGCAGTTGCGTTTGACTGCGTTTGACTGCGTTGCAGCGGCGAGACACCAGGACCTCCCTACGCTTGGATCGCGTGCCAAGAAGATTCGTGAATTGGATTCCACGCTTCATACGAAGCACAGATGTGCCGGTGACTCGCTTTCGGTTCTCGCCGCAACGCAGTCAAACGCACTCAAACGCAAGTGTCTGAACCGGCCTTAATCGTAAACACCGAGCTGTGGGGACAGCTAGGCGCAAGCTCGATGAAGCGTCGGCTATAGTGGGATCTTCTGCCAGGGATACTGAACTGGCTAAATTCCTCAACCACAGCGTAAAGCAGTGCCGATATATACCTCGAAGGCAGTCCGATTTTACGCCGTCTAAACATGAACGTCTAATTTAATTTTTTGTTCGGTTTATCGGCTACACTCCGACACCCCGATTCAATGACGTAACGCGGATTAAGCAGCGCCAAAAGTGCGTCGTCGCGACGCTCATCGCACGCCATTGTGCACTAGCTATCGCCGACTAAACCAGGGGCCCTAATCTGGACACTTGGCGAAAAAGTCGGCGAGAAACCCGGCGGCTGTGATTGGCCGGCGCCAAGGTCATGCGCTGACGTTGGCCAATCACGGCCGCCAGATTTCTCGCCGACTTTTCGCCAAGTGTCCAGATTAGGGCCCCAGAGACCTCTAATCATGTTGGTTAAGGAGCCGGATTGGGAGCACGTCGCCGTCTCAAGGACCGGAAAATAGTTAAGACGATTTAAATGAGGAAGTACTAAAGAAATAAGCATAATTAAGCATTTAATACAAAAACTTACACTTAAGCAAAAAAAATCACTCAGAGTTTGCCTTCAAACCGGTGTTCCACGTCTGCGTAATAAAACCGTTGAGTTTTTACGTTGTTTTTTCTTTTGTCATAATTGAGCCAATTACTGGTTAGAAAATAATTCGCGATTAAAGCATCAATAAGATTAATCGGTAAGTTAATCGATCAAGTGCCCAGGCCTACTTTATACTTCCTTTTTAAATGCAATGCTTCCTTACATTAGGATATTACAAAATAATTGTAACCGAAAAAAACTCACCAGGCATAAACCGAAGCTAATAGGAACATCGGCATATTTATACGTGGAAAGAACACTAATGAAAACGGTATATCCGATGAGACAATATGCAAGAAGAAATGACACTGCACACTTAGCAAGACATAGGAAAGAAAATGAAAAGGAATTTTTATCATAATTACACAAACTTGCAGGGAACTACGAACAATGTGATACTGACGATGACATTGTGCAACTAATAATACGGCGAGAGATCTAGCGCGTTGATGCCGTTTTCTCTTATTCTTTCTGATCTCATAAATTGAAATCCCTGCGCGCGTCGCAACGCCGTTTTTCTTTTTTTTTTTTTTTTTTTAACGTGAGTTTATTTTGATGTTGATAGCAGCAGGCCACGGGTCCAGCGTCACTGGAAAGAATGCGGCCCGGAAGGCCTCCCGGATCTGGCCGGCGGCCCGGAGTTTGGATACCCGTGGACTAAACCAATTACGACAATCATTTTTTTTTATGTGCGTGTTTAGTTTACCCTGTGATAGTAAACCCGCCGAGACAACGAGCGCCGCTTGGTGCTGCTTGCTTGTGTCCATTGGAGCGTAGCATCAGCCGCGGTCGGACTTGAAGTGAAACGGAGCATACCCGTTTCCGATGCCACCACACACGTTTGACACAGTGTAGCCCAAATTAGGGGCTGTCCACACTGAACACGACTTTTGCCGTTCACGAGTAAAATCGTCTACGCGCCCCATCGGCGCGCATGCAACGCGGATTAGCGGCAAAGCAGATCTTTGGAAAGGGGGGGGGGGGGTGCAACTCTCGTGCATGACCATCTGGGCACGCGTGAAAATGGGATTTTTGCCGCGCACGACAGGAGTCGTGGTTAGTGTGGACAGCCATTTAGTCACCAACAAAGGGGCTGCAACCGGGAGTTGGACGCCTCGGGCTGAAACCGCAGGGGCACGTGGTCGATACGTATACTACTCGCATGGTCATTTTTATCTTGGCTATTCATATCGCTTTCCGTTTTCGGTTAATAGTGCGCTAGTTAGACGTATACACATAACTGCAGTTACGCTTAACTACAGTTACCGCACTCCATACTCTCGGACAACTTTCAGTGGCTATGCTGTCAAACTTATGGGCGCACGTGCGCTTGCACACCTTGAGCGCCAATCAAATCTGTTCGCTGACACTCTTCACGTCTTCTGAAATGGCTGTCAGAGAGTATTGTGCTTTAAGTGTGGTTAAGCGTCACTGAAGTTAGGGGTGACTTGACTGCTGTTAAGGGTGTCCGTGTAACTATAGGTATAGGGTATTAAATGGCTAGAGAAACATTGACTGGAGAAAAGTAGAATTGAGACTAGAGGAAGAAAAACGTCAACGGCGTACAACCTAAAAACCTCAATAAAACCTACGAGTATTTGGTTCGTGGCATGTTCGCCTGAGTGGCACGTGCTATAATCGCCTATAATAATTCTTTTTTTTACTTTTCTCGTTATCAGGGCGAGCATTCGGTATTCGATGGCATTCCAAGACCGAAGAGTGCGTCAACGAATTCGCCCCCGAGTCTTTCGTTCGGTCCTTGAAACTCGGCCTTGTAATCTAAAATGAAGCTGGGTGAGCCCCTTCAGGTTCCATTGCAGTGTCGGCTCGCTCGAAAGAAAATGAGCCTAAACTTAATTCCTGAAGAAACTGAGACAATCTCAACGGAAGCCATTGCAAGGAGTTGGCGCACGAACGCGTGGGAATTCAGTCTCCACCCATTGCTTTGATTGGCTTGTCGTTTCTGTGCTTCCACTGAAATTGTCCCTAGTGAAATTCTGTCTCATCTCGTGCAGAGTACATCAGCCCACGAAAAATGTTCACTTTGATCATCGCCCTTGAAGTCACTAACGTCACAGGCAGGGCCAGCAAATGTTCGAAGAACGCGAGCAAAACTAGATTTATCGCGGTCTGTATTTACTATCATCATTTCGAGTGAGCATTCTGACATCTTGTATCAGATCGCTGAACGCTCTTGAGAAAGCCAGAAAGGACTTTCAGTATTGTAAATAAATAAATTAATAGATACACGGGTGAAGTCACCGCGTCACGTTTCGAGCATGACCTCCGCATCATCGAAACAAGTTCGGTCACTGAGCCATGGAAAGCCGCTCTTTTTCCTTTTCCCCGAGCTCACTGGCCCCGGTGCGTCCCAACCTAATGCAGTGCAAACCGGCCGACGTTTTTGATTCATTGCTACACAACCCGGCGACATTAACCTATGATGGGACCGCATTTAGCGTCCGTCCGTTCTACGATGGCACCCTCCATACATCACGGCGGCTCGAGACGGCGACTCCACCGCGGTTCGGGTGCAGCCGACTGTGCACTTCTGGGCCAGACAAAGGCCTCCCGAGTGGCGAAGGCCTCTTCCCAGCGACGCGTGGCTAGAACGCATGGCGAGCTCGCAGGAACTCCGCGCCGGATTCTGAGAAAAACCTACAAAAACCTTCCCGTATATTCCGTCTATTTCGGAGTTTCTGGGTAGGTTAGTTCCACGAGGTGCCACGCGGGCCTTTTTGGATGTGCTGACTGCGCGGCCCGCTCGCGTACCGAAACCGAAGGCGAAGCTTATTTGAAGGAGTGTCGTAACGTGGTGCGAGCTTTGTACGGGTTTATTTGAAACACCGGTTACCGTGCCTTCCGCAGATAGAAAAAAACAAAAAACGTGCATTCATTGCCTCAATAGTACGAGTGACCTGCGACAACTGGACTCTACACACAGAAATTCAAGCGGGGCATCACTTACTCTACGATGTCACGGCTTGTGTCATCGAGAGCATGTATTGACGAGCCTTACGAAGTTACCTTTGCGCTTATGCATGTAAAGGTAACATGTACGGATAGGAGATTTTATTGCTGTTCATTACTGTCAAAGACACAGACGTTCGAGCCTAAGCGCTGGAACATCCTTTGTTTGGAAGAAGGATTCTATCCTCGCCCCTGCTCGTTATGACGTGGGTGAGCATCAGCGAACGTAATCACTAAAGCTTATTGGTCAGTTTGATTTCCAACAACGGAAGAAAATTCGATGACTCGCTAATTTCACAATAACTTAAACTTTCCCGCAAATCTTTTTCTTTCTTTTTTGCGTGATAGTTTGTGCGGTGAAAACTCATCTTAAGGCGACATGCTCACGACTGTTCCTCTCTACAATAATACGCGGGTGAGCAAGTGATGTTGTTTCATAAATGCTAATGTAAAGAATAGGGCTGGGCAATTGATCGATTAACCTTCCGATTAATCGATTAAAGCTTTAATCGCGATCAAATTTTTTAACCGGTTAATCGGTTTTTTAATCGGTACTCAAAAATAAGTCAACTGGACGCACACATGGCTCTATCCTGGACGACCTGCCCGAACTAGGGGTGACTCATGCCCCCCCCCCCCCCCCTCCTCTTAAGGAAAACGCTGCGTGGCGTGTATCCGGTCGTTCTGTCCCGAGCGGTTGTCCGTTCCCAGCCAGGTGCTATGAGCAAGGTTCAATTCTTGCACTCGCGAAGCGTCACGTGTTCGAGGATATACATTACAGTTCTGCCGAGTCCAGACGAACAAGCCGGGCCCGCAATTGATCCCCGCGCGACCGCGAAACTTCACGTGTTGAGGATCTATTACACATCCTGCCCAGGCAAGACAAACAAGCAGAAAAACAAGCTGGGAAGCTAACAACGCCATGGTTACTTGTTCCAGTATTCGGCCCGTAAAAATGGACGAGTTCACGAGTATGAAAGGCTATCTCGCTGTAAAGTTTGGGTTTAAAGTAAACTTCAGCGGTGAAGTTTTTAACTCGAAGGAAATCCACTGCATCATCTGCAAAAAGACGTTTTCGTACAGTGGAAGCGTAAGTTCGCTTTAGTATCACCTACGAGCGAAGCACCCATGTACCATCGGGTTCAAATGAAATGCGAACAGTGACGGAACTTCGAGCCCACTACGGGTGCAGCTTCCGAGTTTGGGCTATGCTTGGCGAGGTTCAAACACATCCGAGTAGGACGCACAACCTCGCAGCGCCCTACTCCGATATGTTTGAACCTCGCCAAGTACAACCCAAGCTTGGAAGCTGTGCCGGTAGTGGGCTTGAAGATCCGTCACTGTTCGCATTTCATTTGAAGACGATGGTACGCCGCTGCAGCAAGGACCATCCGCCAAAGCGCAGACAACAATCAACGCCTTCTCATCGAGGCCAATTTCTCTGAAAAAGAAGAAAGCATCGCCCAAGCCCTGACTTCTTGTCTTCCTGTCGGAGAATGTGAACAAACTTCTTTGTCTTCGGAGCTGGAGCAAAAATATACGAGTCTTTGAATCGTTGAACTCTATGTATCCTCCATTCTAAATGTCCTTTGCGCCGTGTAACAGAGAGTAAAATAAGTCTTCAAAGGCAAGACGAGTTGTTGCATTCGTTTTAATATATTATTTATAAAAATCAACGCAACCGATTAATCGATTAATTAATCGATTAAAGGGTGGCGATTAATCGGGTTAAAATTTTTAATCGACGCCCAGCCCTGAGTAAAGAAAGATCGAGGTGTAGAAGCATACGTTGGTTTCTCAACGGAAGGACTGTTAAATCGTTTTGCGGATGAAGCTGCACACGTACAAAAGAAGTACAGTGTCCTCCACTGGGAAAGATCCACTGGGAGTGCGTGACCGAGACGGTGGTTGGCGGGGGCGCTGGAGCGAGCTCCGAGACAATTTCATTCTACCCTTGAGGGAAGGACTCACTCTCGGGTCAGCTAAAACGCAACGCGCGCTTATCAGTTTCTGGTTTGAGTTTGGCGGCGGAGAACAATTCGTCAGCGTCATGCCACGGCTATGTCGCTATGTACTACTAACGTCGCTATGTCCTACTAACGCCAGAGCGCTGAATAAGTCTCTTCTCTTTTGCAGTGCAGTGCTTTGTTCTTTTTGAGCATGGTAACAAGGAAAACGGAAATCCATGTTCGAAAGAAATTTCTGTTACCCGCGCATTCTCAGTGTACCCATATCGTTCGAAGAGTGATAATATTCTCCGCTGTTGTTCCAGAGTCTATATTGGTAAAGCTCTCCATTAAATGTAATGTATACACTTCCGAGTTCAAACTAATAAAAAGAAACCTCTGTTCTGCCAACCTTAAGGATTGGTTATGATTTTTCGCAGTGTACCTCGAAAGTCAGTCCTTTCCAGTAGTGAACTGTCGTTCACGGCGCGTCTCATGTAAAACAAAAAAGGAGTAAAGAGAATAAAGGTTAGTTTATCGCAGTGTTTCGATATCAATAATATAGCATGGTTTGTATTTTTCCTCACCTGGCATTAAAAGGTTTTTCCATGTCCTTTTGTAAAACAGCACCTTTAAAATGACGTGTTTGCAGTGAATAACCTGGAAGTCGAAAACATTTCCTGAGTGGAGCGATTAATTTAATTTCTGTCATTGACACAGAGAAGGGATTCGGATCACATAAGGGTTATTCATTGGACGCCATATTCGAGGCGGTGTTTAGAGTACATGCTCAGAACGAGCTCACATTCCTAGGCTGCTAAGACCTGTAATCTTGATGGTGCGGAATGCAAGTTACAAAAGAACGCTGAAACCTCACCGTCAACACGCACTCAGCAGTCGCGCACACAAGATATGGCCGCCAGTGAGTAAAGGCCACTGACCGCCGCCATGTCTCTGCGCGTGCGGACATGCCCGTGCTATATCAAGCTTGCTATGGCCATGTTCACGAGCAGGCTGCACGTGCTTGCACTAGTGAAACACCAGTGGGCGTATTCACTGGCCGCCATACTTGAAGTCACTGTTTAGAGCGCATGCTCAGAACGAGCTCACATTAATAGGCTGCCAAGACCGGCAATCTTGATGGTGCGGTGCACGTTGCAAAATAACTGTGGAAGCTAGCCATCAGCACGTGCTCAGCATTAGCGCACACGGATATGGCCGCCAGTGAATACACCCTATACTTAGGGCTCCCTTTTTTCGGATAAATCCGAAAAACTCCGAAAGACGCCCACCGGTAGTTTGTGTCAAATCGGATTTATCCGATAAGCTAAAATTTTAATGTGCCCCCCCCCCCAAAAAAAAAAAAAAAGCGGTATTTTACAAGTAAGTTTGATCAGCGCACGGGATCAATGGTCCCGGGAAAATGCCGCCACAGTTATCTTTCAAATATCGGATCAATTGTCAAAAGGGGTCTTACCGCTTATCTCGTCAAAGTTCAGCACAACACGTCATTGCACTTTCGGGGCACGACATAAGCCACTGCTTTAATTTCGAGTTTGGGCCACACTATTCGTACTTCTAAGGAAGGAGAGATTGTGGTTTTGTACCAGTGAAAGCAATGGACCCTAGAGATTTCATAAAACAGGGAAGAGGGGCAGCTGAAACTTCCATATTACATCCTTCATCAGGTCCACGTCGCGCGGCCGCGGGGCAGCTTTATGGAATGGGATGGGATGAATACGAGCTTCCCAGCGATTACCTCCAGGAGTTTATTGATTTTAAGCTATCAACGTTTATCGAACCAACACATGTGTGCAACCCCTGCCGTGGGTCAAAGTAGTATTGCCAATGGCAATGGCACCAACACCAAATCCAGCTGAAGAAATATTAATTGATATAAGCGTGTTTTATTTTTCTTTGTCTTGAAAACGTTTACACCCGGATATTATTTTTATGGAAAACATTGCGAAATTATACTCCGCATTTCGGAGATTTGGAAATGAAACAAAAATAAACTCCTTTAAGCTCTTATAAACTCCGGCAAGAAAATAAACTCCGAAAAACACCCTTCAGATTTGACGAAAAATGAATTCGAAGACACGGAATCCTATCTATACCCCATCTTATGAGTTGCGTGCAGGAGAGGCAAAAGCAAAGGCGCGAGCGCGTGGCGTGCAGATTCTTTCCCTTCACGAGCACTCGCGAAAGGAAAGCAGATCTGAAAGCCATGTGCCCGCGCCTGTGCCTTTGCCTTTGCTGCACACAGCTCCTGAGATTTAGTATAGGCCGGGTCGCCCTTGGCAGCACCTGGAAGTTGTTATACTACAAATGATGTACTGCTCAAATGGCGTACGTTCATTTAGCTGTTGTCAACCGTATTAACTGTCATCGACAAATATACTAAAGTGAGTATGGCTTGGTAGTCGATTGCTATCTGGAACCCACACGATAACCTTTCCGAGCGAGCGAGAATCTGACTTGGCGTCGCTCGAGTTGTATTTTGAATAGTTTCTGGTCGATTGCTTCTGGTATACGTGTTACGAAGATCCCGTCATGTCGTAAAGCGTTTAAAGTCTGCCACATCTTAGACACGTAAGACTGTTGCTGGCTATTTGGAACACTCGAAAACACCGATGTTTCAGCCACGGTGATGGCGATAGCTGTAGAAGGCACTGGGCGGCTCCAATAAACACTGTTGTTTGAGGCGACTATCTATTCATCTCAAGGCAGAACGTTCTTTGGCTAGTCAGATTTAGTGAAGCCCAAGAAATCAACCGCGAAGTTCGACGCTGATTGGCTGGTGGAAAGGTCACACGATCAACGCCGATTGGCTGATTCCGGTGAGTATGGGAAGTTCTGGAAAACCTCCAGGCTTTAAAACCCGACTCGCCGGAATCTTAATTCCAGAAATGCTATACAAGTTCATATGGCACGTGTTAAATTATCTGATACGAAGCCGTGACGTAGGCGCCGGGCTTGGTAACGTTCCCGAGCGATACCGAAACGTTTTACGTCTAGCACAACCGGTCAGCAGGTTTTTACATATTTTTGTCATCCGAACGAGCACCATCCGAGAACGATGCCCTCTGATGGGCAAAGCAGAGATCTCCCGCTGCTTCTGGAAACGAAGTAAACATTCTCCCGTCATGGTACGCATAACATTGCGAGGTCTTCGACGAATGAATGGATTGGGCGAGAGACCGGGAATAACTTATACAAAAGGGACCAGAAAATCGGAAGTGAGGAAAAACATTTCTTCCATACGGACGCGTGTCTATTTACGTGTAGAGGACGTGAAAACTGTGTCGAATGTTGATTTCCGTGGAGACCCCACGGAGAGAGGGGGGTGAGGAAGCGGAGGAGGGAGAAAAACGTCGGGTTCCTGTCGCATTTCAGTGGCACGTGCTGACCAGATGCCGCCGCACGCCAGTCCGCATCGCCTGCCGCAAAACACAATCCGGAAGCGGAAGTCCACGTCGGCTTGTATGTTAGAGAGCTCACTCTCCCATCCCGCGCTGGGTACCAGTCGTTGAAACCTCTAGAGTGAATCCAGGTTTTTCACTTCGTCGCAGATTTACGACTAGACGATGTAGGTGTAAGTATTGGCGACACTGCCAGGGCGAACTTGCTATCGACTTTTCTCTTCTTTCTTAATATTGAGGGCTATCATCGAAACCACTCTACTCACCGAACAAGCTTTGGGAACGCAGGACGTGGTGAATTCCGAACATCCCATATAGTATTGCTTGTATAGAACCAGTACTGTCGCGGCATTAGCTGGTAAGAACTTTGCAAAACAAATCAAGAAGCGTGAGGCCTGAATATATGATAGACCATGCTCCCCATTTCTGAAGCTGCCGGTGACTCCTATTCGCCCTTTCCTATTTAGCAAAGAAACTCAGTGGCGCCATCTATTGGGCAGCCCCGGCATACTTCCGGGTCACGTACATTTACTATTATTTTACTTATCATTATGTCATCATACGGAGTGAATTACGTCTGGCAATGCGCAACTCGATTTGGTCGTCTGCGTCGCCGGCTGTCGTGGACGCTGGCAAGTTTTTTGACGCTATTTTTGCAGAAAGGAAGCTACGCTTTGTAATTTTACGAGAAAAAATCGACCTGTGAAATACACTTTTGACGAAAAGGCTAGATTGCTACGCGTCAGGCGTCGATTTTTACGGTCCAATTTAGATAGAGCCTGGTGACTTGGGACACCCTATATAGCGGAAAGATTTAGCCTAACGACCTTCCGACGCTTCCGTGCACTTCGGCAGATAAGTGTATTACGCACTAAACCCGTCTTTGATGTCTCCTTCCAAACGGAAGACTCTGTCAGCTTCAGGACGAACGAACGACCGTACGAAAAAGTAGATGATCGAGACCGCCTACACAGTGCACGCGCTCCGCCGTGCTTTTTTTGGGAGAAAACGGATCGAGAAGCCCTTCGCGTCTCCGGCTGGAAGCCGTAGAGAAAAAGTCCATTTTCTGAAGAAGAGCGTCAGCCCATCGCTGGCTTTCCGTTCTCTTTTTAGTTCGGTATGTTTTGCCTCTATTCCTGCGAGTCTTCTTTTTTTATGTTGTTGTTCTTCTACTGTACACATTCTGCACTTGGGTCCGTCATCATCGTTTCTGAGAAAACTCTGGCTTCCACTTTGATGTCTGCGCCTCTGCGCAAGATTGGACGTGCCTTCCTTTCTGCCACCGAATTGTTCTGTGTACCTTTTCTTCTTTTTTTTTCGTTTTTATCGCGTTTTTACTAAAGGGTTTTCGTTCATTTTTGTTGTTTTCTGCACACGATTGGCCATCTTTATAGCGTAGTTTAGATCAGGTGTCTGCAGTCATTACGATTGCGAAGAACCCCGATAGTGAAATGGAAAGAGGGGGGGTAGGGGCATTTTCAGCTGAATTGAAACGCGCTTTCGGAACATCTTAACTTCCCTTTTTTTCAGAGGCCGATAACTCGCGCTGGTCGTTTATGATATATATATATATATATAAAAAAGTTTTATGTATCTTTTCAGATCCACCTCTAGCGGTTCTGGTTGCTTCTAGTCTCGAATTCTCGGTCCTTGTTTCCGCCTTACCGGAAAACAAAACTATGAACGAAGTAGCCTCAACTGTGCTGGGTGGTATCAATAAGTCTTGCGGTTTAAATGCCAAGCAAACGCCACTTCTTGTACTATTTGGTTTTGTTTTTATTTTATTAGACCGAGAACCACACCAGAAATATAGAAATAAATTTCATATTTTCTGGAAGAACGCCGTGCGATATAAGAACATGTATCGTGAAGTTGCCGAGGTCATATTATCGGGAGAAGAAATATACAATGCGGACTATGCCGTAACTTTCTGCGCGTCTAGAGATAAGTGCTCGAACAATGTCAGTTTGCTCATGACTCTTCGATTCGTTGCAACTGGAAAAATTATAAATTAAGGGATCACCATAGTAGCTCGTCCATAAGGACGCGAAGGATTCCTACATTTAGTAAAATTAACAACGGTAACCCCAACAAACACGTGTAAAAATTGCAAGCGTGAACACGCATTCAAGTGGCAAAAGAACTATACCATAACAATGAAGTGAAAGCGTTGCTCGACACCTGTGCTTGTTGCGTCGGTTTCGCTCACAATCAATTTTTTCCAAGTAAGCATCTGCGCATGCGTACACCCTCTTCCTGGCCTTGCTTTCCGCAGTCGACATTTTTTCAGGGAAAAGTTCCGGCCGACCAACATATTCAGCAGATATTTCTGGGCATATTTCGTCTTTTTTGTCGTTCTGGTTTGAGTGTACATTAGTATGGGCCAAGAAAAGGCCACGAAGAACAATACAACAGCACGAAATGTCATTGCATTCTGACGGGCGGAGGCAAGTTGGGCTGCCCTTCATTTATAGTTCGAAGACAGCTCCCTCAGACGGGGCTCGTTGCAGGAAAAAAGGTCAATTATGGTAGCCTTGCCACGTATACTGCCGAAATCGCTATGGTTGGTGCTACCACTGCACGAGCTCTTGTGCACCCGAGATGTCATCATGAGTAAGGAGGTCGCGCTTATGCACCATTCCAAAGCTTATCCTTTAGGCGAAAATTGCCGCGTCACTGCTCCGTGGACAGATTATAGTGTCAAAGCTTAAGCACGTGCCTTCTCATGTGAAACTTCTAGCCTATAACACATTGATAAGAACGAAGTTTGAATACGCCTGTACAGTCTGGGATCCATTCACAAAAAAAGATATCAAGATACTGGAAGATGTTCAAAAGCAAGCAGTTCGTTTTATATTTAATCGCTACCACCCGTATGACTCACCTGCTGCCTTAATTCAAAGTAACAAGATCATCTCTCTGAATCACGAAGGAAGGTAGCTTGACTAAAATTTCTTTATCAACTCTGGTTTAAAGACCTCCGGCTTGAATCGTCGTCCTTTCTTCACCCATCCTCGACTAGGCACTAAGGCATGACCATCCGCATAAAATAACTCCAGTATTCGCTCGAACAAATGCATTTAAATACTCCTTCTTTCCCAGAACCATAACAGAATGGAACAACCTACCTCATCACATATTTATATCTGAGAATGTTTTGGAGTCGATTGAGCGTTTGTTTGATGTATAACTCTTTGCATTGTGTTTTATTTTCCTGTTCCCCTGCCGCCACCCCTCCCAACTTTGTTGTGAGCTATTACATTTTTTTCTACGCAATTGTTCTTGTGCTTCATTACAATTTTTGCATAATTTTCCCCTGTTCCCCTCTCCCATTTTACGGATTACCTGGTGTTGCGCTTTTTTGACTCCACATTTGTAACCCCCAATCCTGCTTAGGCCGCAATAGGCCTGCAGTATTCCTAAATAAATAAAATAAATATGTAATCCTGACAACGTCACGGACAATGACGCGATACAATGGAGTCTGCACGCGCATGCTGGCGTGCGCTCCAGTCTTAAGCCCGGTTCACACAGTTGCGTTTGACTGCGTGACGCGTTGCGGCAGCGAGACACCAGGACATCCCTGCTGCTTCTATCGCGTGCCAAGAAGATTCCTTGAATTGGATTCCACGCTTCATACGAAGCACAGATGTGCCGGTGACTCGCTTTCGGTTCTCGCCGCAACGCAGTCAAACGCATTCAAACGCAAGTGTCTGAACTCGGCCTTTATCTTGCTCTATTGCGAGAGGCAATAAATACGGGGAAGGAAGTGTCGGTGTCTATATGAACGAGACATCACTTTATATAAAAAAATGCGACAAAACGATAGATAAACAAGCCAAAAGTACTATGTACGTCGCCAGTCCAAAACTTTCCTAAATAAAAATTTAAAAAAATGTTTTTGACCGCTACCAGATATTGCGCCTCGGTACGTTTCGCGTGTGCTGCGCTGGCCTACAAGAGCGGAGAGCTTGCACCTGGAAGAACGCGGGGCTTAGCTCCTTAAACTACATTCAAACTGCTCGTACATCGTGCAAAGAGCGCGGTATTCCCCACAGACATAATAGGGAGTTTTAGCAGGTCGTTTCCACACGAACGGTTCGCCCTCCAACGCATCGGCGACGCCACTGCGCATGCGCGCGCGAGTCGTTCGGGACGTCGGGAGGCTCTTCTCGTTCGTTTCTCCCATTCCAGCCGCTGGAGTCGTCACCGGAACGCAGCCAGCACCGTTCACGACTCGGGTAAAAACAAAGATGGCGGTCGGTTCGGCGACTGCCTTCGCCGACCCAGCCGAGCGTTAGGCTTAGGACAGCGGGAGGAGATTTGCCGTCCTGTTAGTCTGCTTCATTTGAGAGGTTGAACCAAATCATTTCGAGGACTGCTCACAATGGTAAGCGATCGTGAATGCTGTAAACAACGCATGCTAGTAAATTTTTGCGATCTGCGGGCAGACTAGCTGCCGTGGCGACCGCGAGCAGACGAAATGATTTGGTTCGACGGCACACAACGTGAACGATCGTTCAAGTTCAGGATGACGGAGACACACCACATACCTTTACGGTCGTTTAGATACTTTTTACTCCATCTAGCTTCGCAGTTCTTGAAATTCCGACCGGCAAATGTTGCATCGGCCGTCTTGTTTACATCAGTCGCACGCCGGAAACACGAGCCGCCACCCGCCACCACGGTGTCCGCCACGGATTTACACGTTGCAGAATGTTTCACATGCTCACTAGAAGATGGCGCCACCGTTAAGCCCTATCATCATCATCGTTTACACGGTCGCGCAACTTTCACGATTCGCTAAAGTATGTCAAATTTCACGTACGGTTTCACGGAACGGACCAGCTGTACCGTTCGTGATTTCGGAACCGTGTGCTTGAAAAACGACTTGCTAAAACTCCCTAATAGGAAGATTTAGGGAACCGTTTTGCCACGTCCGATACGACACGATGGACCCTCCGGTACGAACTGCGCATGTGCGAATCTTCTGCGGTAGCGCATGCGCAGTTCGTACTGTAGGGTCCATCGTACCGTATCGGAAGTGCAAAACAGTTCCCTAAATCTCCGTAATGAGGGAATTATCATCGGACACGCCTCAAGTATGTCCCAGGCATGCTTGGTTCATACACACATGTGTGCTTCGAGCATGTCTGAAGACAATTTTCTAAAGACAAACTTGATATGATGAGGAAGGAGCGCACCTCAAAGAGTGTCCGCAGACTGTGTCTCCTGTATGATGGGTTAGCAATGTGAGTGCGGCGTTGAGCTCTGATATTGAATTGGCTTGCGTTGCAAATGCGCCCATCGCCGAAGGAGGGCAGAGAAAGAGTGAATGTCGAATATCATCAGTCTGAGCACGGTGGGAAGGCACCCTCCAGTAAGCGCTTATTCGTTTCCGGAGAAGGATTCCTGTCCCCGACATGGCAATGAAAAAAATTAGAAAAAAGAAAAAACACAGCAGTTTAGCAATGCTGTCAAGCTATGCACCTATAAATAACTGAGTTAAAAAAGAAAAATGTGAAGGAATGCGGCTTCCGGTTGCTGGTCCTTTTTAGTTGGCGGCCACGTCACATCGAAATAAAAACTTCTTTTTTTCATCACGAAAAGATTAGCCTAAGGAAATGAGCAGCATAGGTGCAGCATATATCATCGGCTAACTGCGTACTAGGGGAAAACCCGAGCAGCAACATTCAGGATCGATGAAGCAATCGTCGAAACAAACGTGCCTTCGGTAGCCACCACGGCTGTTATTGACTGCAGCCGTTTAAAAATGTTCTAGGTCAGGCAGCATGCATGGAACATCCTTGCCTGCCTCGTCTTTTCGTGGAACTCTTCTTTCTCCGTCGAACTATCTTGTCGGAATACGTTAACCGCCTCCTCGGTTACACTTTCTTCTTTCTTTTTTTTTTTTGCTTCTTATTGTTTTGATACAAAAGATTGATGAACGAGTGCGTTAGCATCCTGCAGCCCGTGAGGCTAAAGTTCGTCCTGAAGAACCCGGGAAACCTGGTTTGATATCCGCCCATTTCCGTTCCGATATTAACGGGGATTGCAAACCTGCACGCGTTTCCGTGATAAATGCACTTCATCGGACAAATTGTCCTCTGTATGCTTTATACAATGTTCCAAAGTCTCTAATGCAGAACTATCTCTCTCTATATAAATAGCCACAGCGTCCGATTCTCGTAGCCCTTGCTAACCGAGATAGGTACTGTCACGATCAATATGACTTGAAGCACCCGGTCCAGCCTTTTTCTTCGTCTGCCGTCCTAACAAGATCTATTATCTCTCATTATGTCCGAGTCCAAAGTATGGGACCTCGAACTTTGAATTCCGTTCTCTACCGCTGACCACAGTAGTCACGAAAACTCGCAGGGACGCCAAGGAGGCGTAGATGTCTGTTTCAGCTCCAACCGAACGCGATAGAACGCACGTCATCGCTTCAAAAATGTTTCCCCACATGTTTCCTTGCACGCACTCGAATCGAATTCCTTGGGTATATTTTTACTGGAACACCCGAGAAATCAGAGTGTCACCGCTGTTAGCCCTAAAAAGGGCTAACAGTAAAAATAAATATAAAGAAATAATATAAAATAGGCCACCAATCACGATGCGCCAAAAACCGTAATATTTTTCTCATCTATCAATGATTTCAGAGGGTCAATTTTCTGTTTAAAAGCTGCATCCCCGTTCATTAAAGCTTTTTTTTTTCGTTTTTTACTGCGAGAGGTTGAGGGAACATGAGCAAACCAGAGTTCATTCTCTATATTTCCTAAATTTATGAGCAATCCGCAAGTCATTTCTAATATCTACAAAAACAGTATCCCAATCCTCAGAAAAAAAAGAGAATAGAGGGGAGGATGTTTAATCGATGGCGGTAAACAAGAAGCGCCTCGGGCGAGGAGGTCAGTCCCGGCGTTCCGCAACCGCTCCTGGCGCAACGACGCATTTAATATGCCCGTTCCCACAAAGGTGTTACGGAGGATGACTGGTCGCAGCGGCAGCCGCCAATCGCCCTCACGCGACTACGCACCACGGTGGCATTCGCAGCAACTCTGCTCCGTCTCACCTAACGATGGACCGCATCGGACGCCACCGGCCATCTCAGCCAATCACACGCTGCGGACGCGAATCACTTGACTTGCGACCCGCGTGCCGCGGCGTCCCTCCCAAAAGTCACATGACGCTCACATGGCGTTGAGTGTCACGTAAGAATGTCCAACGAGACAAAAGGCCTCACGGGTCAAAATGTTCAATGCTGTGATGTTTTGTCTCGATTGGACGTTTTGATATGGTTGGAGATTTTGACTGGTTGGAGATTTTGACCTTTTTGGACATTTTGTCTTTGTGTACATTTTGGCTCGTGCATCAAGTGTCCTATCGGACATTGTGACTCAACGGATATTTCTGTCGTTGGAAAAATTCAGCTGGTTGAACATTTTGACTCGGTGGACATTCTGACATGTGGACATTTTGCTGAAGTGGACATTTTGACTCGCGCATCAGGTGGCAGACATTTTGAGTCGATTAATATTTTTTTTCTTGTTGGACATTTTTACCTGGTTCAAAGATTTAGACTCGTTGGACAGTTTGTCCTTGTGACCATTTTGACTCGCGCATCAGGTGGCCTGTTGGACATTTTGACTCGATGGACATCTTGTCTCGTTAAACATTGTGACCACAAATGTACCGCATCGTATTGGTTCCGGTGGCTCGCAGCGTCGTCCACGGTCCATCACAAAGTGAAACGGAGTAGGATGCTGTTCGTTTCTTTTCCTCGTACGACTCCACGTTGCCAAAGCTTCGGCGTCGGCAAGGTCAAATCGCGCCTCTGACTTTTTTGTTTTCCTCTAATCCGGAGTCCCCAGTCACCCTCTTCGATACTTGCGTGGTGGCGTCCCCGGAAGGGCCAAGCAGAGCCAAGGTGCGCCCAGCCAGCGCGGCTGCTTCTTCGTCGGCGTTTTTGTTGTTTTTCCTTTCCTCTTCGTTATTTCTTTTAGATGGCAGGACGTACGAAGAGAGGCTCCTTGCGTTCGCTGACTACGGCGTTCAGGAATGCGGTGGCGTCGTCCGAGGCCGATGTTTATAGAGGGGACGGATTCGATCCGCGCGCTCCCGCCCTGTCTCGGCCGGCCCGGGCCATGCTTCGTTCTTATTTCTGACACTCTCCTCGTTTCGGTAAGGTTGGATGTCGTCGAATTCAGCCTGTTGTCATGTTTTCAACCAGTGTCTTTTGTCTTTTTTTTTTAGGGATAAAGGTACATTGTTTGAAGTTTGAAGCCACCAGTCAAGGGAAGGGGGGGGGGAGTTTGAAACAGAAAGGTTCACGCTTGTTCCACGACACGGTAGGATACTCGCGTGCATCATCTACGTTGAGTCCGTCTTTGAAACAAAATTCGGACGCTTATGCGTAGAGCAAGTCGTCTGCTTCTTACGTTGGCGTTGCGGTGACATCAGAACGACGCCGAGCTCTGATTGGTTTTGATTTTAATAATAGTGGCTAGACCCCAATGCTAGATGCCTTGAGGTCTACCCACTATTTTTTTTCAGTCAGCCAATACGAGTGCGTCGTTCTGACATCATCGCAACCCTGTGCAACAGGCAGGCGAAGTTGCGCTCTCCATAGTGCCAAATACCTTGAAAAGAATTTAATACTTACTTATTTATTTATATATTTACACTACCCCAGGGCCATGAGACATTAGAGAGGGAAGTGGGTGTTAAATCGCAATTTTGAAAACGGCTTCACGAAATCTCGACGGGGCCCTCAATGGTAGCGATGTCTTCAGCAAAGTCATTCCAGTCCACAATTAACGCCAGGAGGAGAGTGCTTGGACCTGCTGTGGAAATAACATCGCGGCATCGCTTTTTGTAACATTGGTCTAACCTAGCTGAAGAATAGGTTGGTGGAGAGAGAAAGTCGTAATTTAGCACTGGTGAAAAAACAAATAAAAGACTTTGTCCACAAGGTACAGATATAAACTTTTTCGCCTAGTTGAAAGTAGTAGGAGAGAAAGATTTGACTTTGTTAGGTAAACACTGGTGAAAAGTGAATATTCATACTGAATGAATCGGGCAACACGGCCTTGAACTGACTCAAGACTGTCCGTTAATGTATAGGCTGCCTGAAGTCACGAGGTTCAATCTAAAATGGACCGTAAAAATTGACGCCTGCACGAAGCAATCTTAACTTTTCGTCAAATATGTATTTCACTGGTCCGTTTTTTCTCATAAAATTACAAAGCGTAGCTCTCTTTCTGTAAAAAAAAAAGAAATAGGGCCAAAATATTTGCCAGGGTCAACGGCGGGCGGTGACGCAGACGGCTGAGTCGAGTGGCGGAGCGCGTTTGGCGCACAAATTGATATATAGGCGCTACCTCCTTATCGAGACTGCTCGAAACGAGCGTCATTTACTAAAATGAAGACAATCTTTTTGTAGTGTACCTTTGGTTTAAAAATAAATGCGGAAAATAAAAGCAAAACTTTAAGTCAAAAACACTACGGAGTCATAGCTACGAAAGCTCTAGCGACATTGAATAAGAGTTACAAAAGAGCCGATCAAGATGTAACGTACAAATTACTTTGTAACCCATTACACTCCCCTTTCCCGCTCTGCATTGTGGTTCGGTTTCTTAAACAAAACCTGTTCCATAGGAACGGCAACATCCACGGAAACCTATGTGCGTTTCTAATAAACTAGATCTGTCCCGTCGATAGCTCAGTTGGTAGAGCGGTGGACTGTAGAGGCTCTCACTTGCGGATATCCATAGGTCGCTGGTTCAAATCCGGCTCGACGGACATTCTTTTGTTGGGTGTCGTAATTTTGTTATTTTGTCTTACACTCGTGCATCGTTTCTTTCTTATAAAGTCCGTGCTTGTTGCCAAACGCAAAGCGGATGGTAGTTCGCGACCTCTGGACTTCTTAGGACCGTTTTGCAACGTAACGCGGTTTGAGCTCGGTACATACGCAGTGGCGATGACGCTACTTTTTTTGCGTGCGCAAAGCTTTTGCTTACGCTATTCTAGTACTCAGTCATGAGCATATGCGTAGAAAAGAACCTGATTTGATACTTCTCAGCTCAGTATGAATACTTCCTTGTTTTTGTCATAGGCCATCTTGTACTTTCACGAGAATTTAATGTTTTAATATTCATCTATTCTTTGTGAACTTGGCAATAACTAGTACACAAATGGTGAGGTACAAAATATTGCTTTCGTGTAGACGCAGCGCATTCCTAGAAGCGGCGCGCCCCGCTCCTCACGCAGCGCAACATGGCTGAAAGCAGAGCGTAGAACACGTGAGGAGCGGGAATTTCCAGCTCTCCCTTACCTCCCCCACCCCCCCGCCCCCGTGGCCTCCGGCTAAGCCTAACACGTGGCCCAGGAAAGGGGGGGGGGGGGCAGACGGACTGCCGAGTGGGCGCCACCCTCTCTTTAGCATACATAGGTAAATTATTTTGCAATATCTAATTTAAAAACAATTACTTTGCTCAAAAGTAGTTTAACTACAATTACAATTACTACTACATGAAAAGTAATTAATTACAATTACAAATTAGTTTTAAAAGTTATTCAATTACTTTTACAATTGCTTCTTCTGAGAGCGACCCGACTTGGGCCATATAAATTTGAACGAGTTGTATAGAATGCAACGCATTTGTTTATTCTTTGTCCCAATGTTTGAGGAGGTTTAAGCATCGCGGCATAAATGCCACGTATTATACTTTCGTTTTATGAATTTTGCTTAATTCATGATGGAACTTGACAGTTTGAGGCAGTGAAGTACTACGTTCGTATATTTCTTTATGAATAATAATAAATTAGTTCATATGCTGGAACACGCCAGATTGCTAAAGAGAAAATTGGGTTGACAGAGTTTTGTTCGCCCGGCAAATAAAAATGCGACAATTAGTCATATATGAATATTTTGTAAGTGTCAATATAGAACTAAAATCCACACGCGCTAATACGACCGCATCCACATACAAACATCATGGTATTGTAAATTATTTACATTGAAGTGAAATTATAATGGCTCAGAAATATATAAGAACCGAATCGGGGCTCAAGAATCATTGGTAACAATATTCACAGATGCGAAGTCAGCCTCAAAAATGCTTATGCAAAAAATATACGAAGGAAAAAAAAAAGGAAATAAACTTGAAAATAATACAAAAATACAAAAATGCGACAGTACTAAAAAATTGACGCTTCAGCTTCTGGGTTGAGACATTCTTTAGAGACATTTGAATTGTCTCTAAAGACTGCTACCCACCAGCTGTTGCTGCGTTTTTTTTAGTACTGTCGTACATTTTGGCATGTTTACGCTATTGTTTTCAAGTTTATTTCCTTTTTTTTTTTTCCTTCGTATATTTTTTGCATAAGCATTTTTGAGGCTGACTTCTGCATCTGTGAATATTGTTACCAATGATTCTTGAGCCCCGATTCGGTTCTTATATATTTCTGAGCCATTATAATTTCACTTCAATGGAAATAATTTACAATACCATGATGTTTTTATGTGGATGCGGTCGTATTAGCGCGTGTGGATTTTAGTTCTATATTGACACTTACAAAATATTCATATATGACTAATTGTCGCATTTTTATTTGCCGGGCGAACAAAACTCTGTCAACCCAATTTTCTCTTTAGCAATCTGGCGTGTTCCAGCATATGAACTAATTTATTATTATTCATAAAGAAATATGAGAGAACGTAGTACTTCACTGCCTCAAACTGTCGAGTTCCATCATGAATTAAGCAAAATTCATAAAACGAAAGTATAATACGTGGCATTTATGCCGCGATGCTTAAACCTCCTCAAACATTGGGACAAAGAATAAACAAATGCGTTGCATTCTATACAACTCGTTCAAATTTATATGGCCCAAGTCGGGTCGCTCTCAGAAAGAAGCAATTGTAAAAGTAATTGAATAACTTTTAAAACTAATTTGTAATTGTAATTAATTACTTTTCATGTAGTAGTAATTGTAATTGTAGTTAAACTACTTTTGAGCAAAGTAATTGTTCTTAAATTAGATATTGCAAAATAATTTACCTATGTATGCCAAAGAGAGGGTGGCGCCCACTCGGCAGTCCGTCTGCCCCCCCCCCCCCTTTCCTGGGCCACGTGTTAGGCCAGCCGGAGGCCACGGGGGGGGGGGGGGGGGAGGTAAGGAGAGCTGGAAATTCCCGCCCTCACGTGTTCTACGCTCTGCTTTCAGCCATGTTGCGCTGCGGAGGAGCGGGGCGCGCCGCTTGTAGGAATGCGCTGCGTGTACACGAAAGCAATATTTTATACCTCACCATTTGTGTACTAGTTATTGCCAAGTTCCACAAAGAATACGATGAATATTAGAAACATTAAATTCTCGTGAAAGTACTAGGATTGCTTATGACAAAAACAAGAAAGTATTCATACTGAGCTAAGAAGTATCAAAGAAAGTTCTTTCTACGCATATGCTCATGACTGAGTACTAGAATAGCGTAAGCAAAAGCTTTGCACACGCAAAAAAGTAGTGTCATCGCCACTGCGCATGTACCGAGCTCAAACCGCGTTACGTTTGCCAAACGGTCCTAAGAAGTCCAGAGATCGCGAACTACCATCCGCTTTGAGTTTGGCAACAAGCACGGACTTTATAAGAAAGAAACGATGCACGAGTGTAAGACAAAATAACAAAATTACGACACCCAACAAAGAATGTCCGTCGAGCCGGATTTGAACCAGCGACCTATGGATATCCGCAAGTGAGAGCCTCTACAGTCCACCGCTCTACCAACTGAGCTATCGACGGGACAGATCTAGTCTATTAGAAACGCACATAAGTTTCCGTGGATGTTGCCGTTCCTATGGAACAGGTTTTGTTTAAGAAACCGAACCACAATGCAGAGCGGGAAAGGGGATGTAATGGGTTACAAATTAATTTGTACGTTACATCTTGATCGGCTCTTTTGTAACTCTTATTCAATGTCGCTAGAGCTTTCGTAGCTATGACTCCGTAGTGTTTTTGACTTAAAGTTTTGCTTTTACTTTTCCGCATTTATTTTTAAACCAAGGTACACTACAAAAAGATTGTCTTCATTTTAGTAAATGACGCTCGTTTCGAGCAGTCTCGATAAGAGGTAGCGCCTATATATCAATTTGTGCGCCAAACGCCGCTCCGCCACTCGACTCAGCCGTCTGCGTCACCGCCCGCCGTTGACCCTGGCAAATATTTTGGCCCTATTTCTTTTTTTTTTACAGAAAGAGAGCTACGCTTTGTAATTTTATGAGAAAAAACGGACCAGTGAAATACATATTTGACGAAAAGTTAAGATTGCTTCGTGCAGGCGTCAATTTTTACGGTCCATTTTAGATTGAACCTCGTGACTTCAGGCAGCCTATACATTAACGGACAGTCTTGAGTCAGTTCAAGGCCGTGTTGCCCGATTCATTCAGTATGAATATTCACTTTTCACCAGTGTTTACCTAACAAAGTCAAATCTTTCTCTCCTACTACTTTCAACTAGGCGAAAAAGTTTATATCTGTACCTTGTGGACAAAGTCTTTTTATTTGTTTTTTCACCAGTGCTAAATTACGACTTTCTCTCTCCACCAACCTATTCTTCAGCTAGGTTAGACCAATGTTACAAAAAGCGATGCCGCGATGTTTTTCCACAGCAGGTCCAAGCACTCTCCTCCTGGCGTTAATTGTGGACTGGAATGACTTTGCTGAAGACATCGCTACCATTGAGGGCCCCGTCAGATTTCGTGAAGCCGTTTTCAAAATTGCGATTTAACACCCACTTCCCTCTCTAATGTCTCATGGCCCTGGGGTAGTGTAAATATATAAATAAATAAGTAAGTATTAAATTCTTTTCAAGGTATTTGGCACTATGGAGAGCGCAACTTCGCCTGCCTGTTGCACAGGTTGCGATGATGTCAGAACGACGCACTCGTATTGGCTGACTGAAAAAAAATAGTGGGTAGACCTCAAGGCATCTAGCATTGGGGTCTAGCCACTATTATTAAAATCAAAACCAATCAGAGCTCGGCGTCGTTCTGATGTCACCGCAACGCCAACGTAAGAAGCAGACGACTTGCTCTACGCATAAGCGTCCGAATTTTGTTTCAAAGACGGACTCAACGTAGATGATGCACGCGAGTATCCTACCGTGTCGTGGAACAAGCGTGAACCTTTCTGTTTCAAACTCCCCCCCCCCCCTTCCCTTGACTGGTGGCTTCAAACTTCAAACAATGTACCTTTATCCCTAAAAAAACAAAGACACGTGGTTGAAAACATGACAACAGGCTGAATTCGACGACATCCAACCTTACCGAAACGAGGAGAGTGTCAGAAATAAGAACGAAGCATGGCCCGGGCCGGCCGAACAGGAGCGGGGAGCGCGCGGATCGAATCCGTCCCCTCTATAAACATCGGCCTCGGACGACGCCACCGCATTCCTGAACGCCGTAGTCAGCGAACGCAAGGAGCCTCTCTTCGTACGTCCTGCCATCTAAAAGAAATAACGAAGAGGAAAGGAAAAACAACAAAAACGCCGACGAAGAAGCAGCCGCGCTGGCTGGGCGCACCTTGGCTCTGCTTGGCCTTCCGGGGACGCCACCACGCAAGTATCGAAGAGGTGACTGGGGACTCCGGATTAGAGGAAACAAAAAGTCAAGGCGCGATTTGACCTTGCCGACGCCGAAGCTTTGGCAACGTGGAGTCGTACGAGGAAAAGAAACGAACAGCATCCTACTCCGTTTCACTTTGTGATGGACCGTGGACGACGCTGCGAGCCACCGGAACCAATACGATGCGGTACATTTGTGGTCACAATGTTTAACGAGACAAGATGTCCATCGAGTCAAAATGTCCAACAGGCCACCTGATGCGCGAGTCAAAATGGTCACAAGGACAAAATGTCCACATGTCAGAATGTCCACCGAGTCAAAATGTTCAACCAGCTGAATTTGTCCAACGACAGAAATATCCGTTGAGTCACAATGTCCGATAGGACACTTGATGCACGAGCCAAAATGTACACAAAGACAAAATGTCCAAAGAGGTCAAAATGCTCCAACCAGTCAAAATCTCCAACCAGATCAAAACGTCCAATCGAGACAAAACATCCACATTGAACATTTTGACCCGTGAGGCCTTTTGTCTCGTTGGACATTCTTACGTGACACTCAACGCCATGTGAGCGTCATGTGACTTTTGGGAGGGACGCCGCGGCACGCGGGTCGTAAGTCAAGTGATTCGCGTCCGCAGCGTGTGATTGGCTGAGATGGCCGGTGGCGTCCGATGCGGTCCATCGTTAGGTGAGACGGAGCAGAGTTGCTGCGAATGGCACCGTGGTGCGTAGTCGCGTGAGGGCGATTGGCGGCTGCCGCTGCGACCAGTCATCCTCCGTAACACCTTTGTGGGAACGGGCATATTAAATGCGTCGTTGCGCCAGGAGCGGTTGCGGAACGCCGGGACTGACCTCCTCGCCCGAGGCGCTTCTTGTTTACCGCCATCGATTAAACATCCTCCCCTCTATTCTCTTTTTTTTTCTGAGGATTGGGATACTGTTTTTGTAGATATTAGAAATGACTTGCGGATTGCTCATAAATTTAGGAAATATAGAGAATGAACTCTGGTTTGCTCATGTTCCCTCAACCTCTCGCAGTAAAAAACGAAAAAAAAAAGCTTTAATGAACGGGGATGCAGCTTTTAAACAGAAAATTGACCCTCTGAAATCATTGATAGATGAGAAAAATATTACGGTTTTTGGCGCATCGTGATTGGTGGCCTATTTTATATTATTTCTTTATATTTATTTATACTGTTAGCCCTTTTTAGGGCTAACAGCGGTGACACTCTGATTTCTCGGGTGTTCCAGTAAAAATATACCCAAGGAATTCGATTCGAGTGCGTGCAAGGAAACATGTGGGGAAACATTTTTGAAGCGATGACGTGCGTTCTATCGCGTTCGGTTGGAGCTGAAACAGACATCTACGCCTCCTTGGCGTCCCTGCGAGTTTTCGTGACTACTGTGGTCAGCGGTAGGGAACGGAATGCAAAGTTGAGGTCCCATACTTTGGACTCGGACATAATGAGAGATAATAGATCTTGTTAGGACGGCAGACGAAGAAAAAGGCTGGACCGGGTGCTTCAAGTCATATTGATCGTGACAGTACCTATCTCGGTTAGCAAGGGCTACGAGAATCGGACGCTGTGGCTATTTATATAGAGAGAGATAGTTCTGCATTAGAGACTTTGGAACATTGTATAAAGCATACAGAGGACAATTTGTCCGATGAAGTGCATTTATCACGGAAACGCGTGCAGGTTTGCAATCCCCGTTAATATCGGAACGGAAATGGGCGGATATCAAACCAGGTTTCCCGGGTTCTTCAGGACGAACTTTAGCCTCACGGGCTGCAGGATGCTAACGCACTCGTTCATCAATCTTTTGTATCAAAACAATAAGAAGCAAAAAAAAAAAGAAAGAAGGAAGTGTAACCGAGGAGGCGGTTAACGTATTCCGACAAGATAGTTCGACGGAGAAAGAAGAGTTCCACGAAAAGACGAGGCAGGCAGGGATGTTCCATGCATGCTGCCTGACCTAGAACATTTTTAAACGGCTGCAGTCAATAACAGCCGTGGTGGCTACCGAAGGCACGTTTGTTTCGACGATTGCTTCATCGATCCTGAATGTTGCTGCTCGGGTTTTCCCCTAGTACGCAGTTAGCCGATGATATATGCTGCACCTATGCTGCTCATTTCCTTAGGCTAATCTTTTCGTGAAAAAAAAAAAGAAGTTTTTATTTCGATGTGACGTGGCCGCCAACTAAAAAGGACCAGCAACCGGAAGCCGCATTCCTTCACATTTTTCTTTTCTTAACTCAGTTATTTATAGGTGCATAGCTTGACAGCATTGCTAAACTGCTGTGTTTTTTCTTTTTTCTAATTTTTTCATTGCCATGTCGGGGACAGGAATCCTTCTCCGGAAACGAATAAGCGCTTACTGGAGGGTGCCTTCCCACCGTGCTCAGACTGATGATATTCGACATTCACTCTTTCTCTGCCCTCCTTCGGCGATGGGCGCATTTGCAACGCAAGCCAATTCAATATCAGAGCTCAACGCCGCACTCACATTGCTAACCCATCATACAGGAGACACAGTCTGCGGACACTCTTTGAGGTGCGCTCCTTCCTCATCATATCAAGTTTGTCTTTAGAAAATTGTCTTCAGACATGCTCGAAGCACACATGTGTGTATGAACCAAACATGCCTGGGACATACTTGAGGCGTGTCCGATGATAATTCCCTCATTAGGGAGATTTAGGGAACCGTTTTGCACTTCCGATACGGTACGATGGACCCTACAGTACGAACTGCGCAGTGCGCTACCGCAGAAGATTCGCACATGCGCAGTTCGTACCGGAGGGTCCATCGTGTCGTATCGGACGTGGAAAAACGGTTCCCTAAATCTCCCTATTAGGGAGTTCTAGCAAGTCGTTTTACAAGCACACGGTTCCGAAATCACGAACGGTACAGCTGGACTCGTTCCGTGAAACCGTGCGTGAAATTTCAAATACTTTAGCGAATCGTGAAAGTTGCGCGACCGTAGTAAACGATGATGATGATAGGGCTTAACGGTGGCGCCATGTTCTAGTGAGCATGTGAAACATTCTGCAACGTGTAAATCCGTGGCGGACACCGTGGTGGCGGGTGGCGGCTCGTGTTTCCGGCGTGCGACTGATGTAAACAAGAGCGGCCGATGCAACATTTGCCGCTCGGAATTTCAAGAACTGCGAAGCTAGATGGAGTAAAAGTATCTAAACGACCGTAAAGGTATGTGGTGTGTCTCCGTCATCCTGAACTTGAACGATCGTTCACGTTGTGTGCCGTCGAACCAAATCATTTCGTCTGCTCGCGGTCGCCACGGCAGCTAGTCTGCCCGCAGGTCGCAAAAATTTACTAGCATGCGTTGTTTACAGCATTCACGATCGCTTACCATTGTCAGCAGTCCTCGAAATGATTTGGTTCAACCTCTCAAATGAAGCAGACTAACAGGACGGCAAATCTCCTCCCGCTGTCCTAAGCCTAACACTCGGCTGGGTCGGCGAAGGCAGTCGCCGAACCGACCGCCATCTTT